>JAUMHH010196758.1:0-10577 GCA_032359455.1 Chlamys rubida | reverse complement strand
CATCTGTCCACGTGTTTATACTGATGTCTAGTAGTTTTGATGTCCTTGTCATCTGTCCACGTGTTTATACTGATGTCTAGTAGTTTTGATGTCCTTGTCATCTGTCCACGTGTTTATACTGATGTCCAGTAGTTTTGATGTCCTTGTCATCTGTCCACGTGTTTTTCCATGTGACCTGTTCGCGTGCATGCCCTGGAATCAAGAAGATTTTGAAGTCTCTTATGCATATCCACTGTGGTTTTAGAATGAAATAGATATAGTATCCCTGTATATGGTATACGGTGAAGCAGCGATAAACTAACCATTTCGTTCACAATAAAAAAAAACACTAGGTTATGGAACTTGTTTGAATACTTGGACAATATTGTGAGAAAAAAGGCAACTCTGCCCCTACAATACCGACTGGTATGTATGACGACCGGTTTTGTGGTGGCTAGATTAAAGAGGCAGGATTGTATGTCACACTAAAATGCTGACTAGTGATGGTTTAGTAAGAGTGAAGCTTCACACAGTTTCACTGTAAGATTGTTTGATAATGTTTATTTCTGTTAGGCGATGCCAGATTACAACTGTTTCACCGATATATATATTCTTCAGTTGATCAAATTGCCAATTATTAGCAACACGTGTTGCAGTGAGATGAGATCACGTTTTAAAATGACTGCTAACAAGATACTGGAGATTTTCAACCTCAAAAAGATATTTTTTATTGCATTTCCTAGTAAGGGTTTACTAAGAATGTTATGTAACAAGAAGTCGTTGGATGCAGTCCTATAAGATACAGTCATATAAGATACACATAACGATATGGTATGACTGTCTTGAATGTTTAGAGATGAGAGTTAACAGGACAGAAGACAAAATCCCAAAGGGAACGACATGAAGTACAATAAGCGGATAATAACCCTGGTATTATGGAAGGGTAACCGTTTCCTGCTCCACATGGGGTACCTGTTTCATTTATCTTACTTCGTGATATTTGAACGCCAGTGTTAGAAATCGGATCATCACTATGGCATCAATATTTCTTCATATTAAATCCAAACTTATCTATGAATGGTATCCGGCGTGAAATGACGCCACACAAATTTAAGGATTCTATCCGCAAACATTGAATCTGGAGTTATTTTTAAACGGTATCCAGAGTAGCTTGACGCCATACTTATCTTTGAATAGTATCCGACGTAGATTGACGCCACACTAATCTATAAATAGTATCAGGCGTAGCTTGACGCCTTTTTATCTATAAATAGTATCCGGCGAAGCTTGACGCCTTTTTATCTATAAATAGTATCCGGCGTAGCTTGACGTCACACTAATCTATAAATAGTATCCGGCGTAGCTTGACACCTTTTTATCTATAAAGAGTATCCGGCGTAGCTTGACATCACACTAATCTATAAGTAGTATCTCGCGTAGCTTGACGCCACACTTATCTATAAATATTATACGTCGTACCTTGACGCCAAACCTATCTATGAATAGTATTCGGCGTAGCTTGACGCCAAAAATATCTATAAATAGTATCCGGCGTAGCTTGAAGACCAACTAACTAATGCTAATATCCAGCGTATTTTGCAGCTAAATTGATATATAAATGATATCCAGTATAGATTGGGTGAAACATATCGAGGAACACTATACAGTGCAAATTGGAAGCCAAACTTATCAATGGAAAGTATTCATTATAGTTTGAAGCTAAACTAATCTATATATAGTATTCCTTATATATTGAAGCTAAACATATCTATACATGTTGAAGCCAAGTACGTACTAGTCAATGAATGAATAGTATATAGTGCAGATTGAAGCCTAACTTATCCACGAACAATATATATCCATTGGAATTTGATTCGGGGATTCCAAATTATAACCGTTATCACTGGACCGTGAAATATAATAACACAGCTACACTGGGCCCGCCCGAACTGCCGTATTCCATGTCAAGCGTGCTCCGGAATTCTACCTTGTTGGTCTGGTTGAATATCTTAATGTAGGATCTGAGATTTATTTATGTAAGCACCCATGCCAAAATGTCCCTTTTTTCTGTACTTCTGAACAACCTAAATTCCCATCCATCAAAGTAAATTTTGATAAAACTTCCACTTTCAAATGAAATTGGAGAATTCGTTCGCTTGCAACGGTATGCGTAAGGTTTCCTATACTGGCAATTAGAAAGATTAAAACCGAGTGTTCTTCATGACCTGTGGAAGTTAATTCTTTACTCCGGTTTAAGATAGAGAAAAGCCAACTTTTTAAATTAACTTTGGTTGTGATTCAGGTTATCGTAATGACTGCACAATGTGATCCTCGGTAAAAAAAAAAAAAAAAAAAAAAAATTGCGTTTGTTATGCATTGCTCTTTCGATTTCCTCTGTGTAACACGAAAACTAAATAATATCATAGGTTAGAGGCCAATATAAATGTTCTTCATTAAACTTTAATCAGATCTAAATAAGCTACATTTTCATTTTAACTGTAAGCAGGAAAATGTAAATTTTTATTTCTATTGTAGACAGGTCAAAATATATTTTCATTTTAACTGTAAGCAGGAAAATATACATTTTTATTTCTATTGTAGACAGGTCAAAATATATTTTCATTTTAACTGTAAGCAGGAAAATATACATTTTCATTTCTATTGTAGACAGGTCAAAATACATTTTCATTTTAACTGTAAGCAGGAAAATATAAATTTTTATTTCTATTGTAGACAGGTCAAAATACATTTTCATTTTAACTGTAAGCAGGAAAATATATATATTCATTTTCATTTCAATTGTAAACAAGTCTAAAAAGTTTCAATATCAATTACTGTAAACAGTCAGCATAGTTATGAGTAATAGATCGGGATAGAGACATATTAACGAGACCTAACTTTCAGTTGACTGGTAGTACTACATACCTCTCTTTGTGGCTATTACTTACACGGTTAGTAATACAGTAATACAGATAACGACATTTCTAAACATTTTCTTCAGGTTGTAAGTATGGATTATGAGAAGTTCTTTTTACACAACCAATACAATTTTCTATGTGACGTTTCGATGACTAGTACGATATGTACACTGTCACCTTCACCTTAAAGATAACGACATGTTTTAGTCACCAACACAAACGCTACTTGTATGGCTCTCGCAGTAAAACAGCACCAACACGCGTGTTGACCATGTATTATCATTATCTACACAGTCAAGTCGCAGTTGAAATCAAAAGAATCCTAGATAATATACAAAATCATTTATCTTTTATAATATTTTATGGTGGTTTCAATTCTGCCTAAAAGAAATATTGTATAACTAGTCTTTTCATCATCATAAACTATAATTATATAATATGAAATCTAATATCTCCCTGATCATATTGTTGTCACACTTTTTATTACAAACATAAGTTAAGATAAGATATCTGTATTTTGGATAACGCTTGAAACGAAATAGGATTTCGTTCATAAAACTGGAGAAAAAACACCTACCACAGCGTATTTCTGTGTTCCCACTGGCGTCGCCGGGATTTTACTGTTATTTGAGAATATTCTCTTTTCATATCATGATAAAGGCTGTCAGTAATACAGAAATACACATTGTAGTGCTTGTACAACTAAGATAATATACTAGTAGTTATGATAATGTATAAATCAAAAGTACAATATACAGATTTATCTATAAAAACCACTGCAAGACACCGAGTTTAATTAAAGTCATGAATCAATTACAGCGCGAATGTTGCAAAATAAAAGCTCACATATTTACAGCAATGGGTCAAGGTCGCGACAACTGATGTTAAACTGACTAATTAACGTCACTTAAAATTCGGCAAATAAACAACATGTCTAAAACGGTATTAGCACTGAATTAATGTCATGAGTTATAATAGTGTTATACACAAAATACAGTATTTTCTTATTAAGCGTTACGTGGCATTATCATATAATTATACAATAACTCAAATAAGCGACGCATATCATTATCCACATAACTCAAATATACATTTGATGCTGCAATCACCGACTCAAAAATACTATGATAATTTATTAATATTATAACTCAAATTTGCAATTATATCACAACATAACTACAATATGTGATTAGAATTATAACATAACTCATATGTACAAATGATGTTATCACACAACTATAACATTCAATTTCAATAATGACAAAACTCAAAACTCAAATAAACAATTTAATGTAATTTCAATAATGACATAAGTCAAATAAACAATTAAATAATCAGATAACTAAAGTCTACAATTTAGAGCATGACATAAGTCAAAAAACAATTAAATAATCGGATAACTAAAGTCTACAATTTAAAGCATGACATAACTCAAATAAACACCTTAAATCAGCGCATTACTCATCTCAAATAAACAATTTAAATCATAACTCATCTCAAATAAACAATTTAAATCATAATTCATCTCAAATAAACAATTTAAATCATGATGTATCGCGAATATACTATTTTGTCCACCACATAACTCAAATAAATGATTGTTTTTATGACATAACACATACTTATTCGTTATCATTTCACTCAGACATACATGATTTTGGAAAAAACTTTTTACGTAATTTATTATCTGTAACTCTTGCAAGCTGGATTAAATTTGGATAAGTTCACGTAGTCGTAGAGATAAGGTGTAGAGAGACACAAACCAGCCTCTGTATGTACCTTACCGAACCACGACATCCCCGAACACTTACTGCATTCCTCGATCATCAAGATTACAGTTATTTCAATTTGTAGATATATAATGGCAACTTTGTTTATCAATATGTGTTGCCGAGTTATTTTTGAAATTCTTTCTTTGCATTGTTTCGGTTCCTAGCGTTATTTTAAAAAACAAACACTGTAAACATAAAATTAAATAAGCTAGAATTGATTACCAAATTTTAAAATGCTTTCACGAATAGTTTGGATAGTTTATATATACAGTATTAAAGACAACACCAGTAAACATGTTGAGGTTATCGTCAATGCCCCTTGCCTTACTACCAACACTGATATGAAATGCCAAACATTGCAGCACTAAATACCTGCACACCTGTTGATCTGTCATGGTGCGTTTTTTTGACCTGTGATGCTACATCGCATTTTTGTATTTTAATCTTATCTTTATTGGTATATTTTCACAATTTATTTTTTATTTATTTTATTTTTTTAAGAATGCATAATCTTTTGTGGTGTACACTTTTTGTCTTATCCTCTATTTTACAAGATAATGTTTACTCTGAAAAAATCTGTTCTAGAAATCTTTTGCGTTCACCGAAATGCATAGCCTCATTTTATCTAATTTATATCTGCGTGTTTTGTTATCACACAATTATATATATCCAGTATCTCTTCACGAACAAAGGTTCATTGATGTGTGGTACTTTTCACATGTTAAGATAGAAAACAAATACTTAAGCGTACACTCACAATTAAATATGAACTCATCCTACATGTAAAGACGAAAAGGGGGATGGCAGAGAATTCAAACAAGAAAGTTTCTATATAATGGGTTCGGTGTTCTGATGTTCCTTCACGGAATGATAACCTAGCCTCTGTTCAGCTCTTCCAGTTTTTTATGTTTCATCACAGAATTCCAATCTCTATTTGATGGTGTTCCGTCACCTTATTAGTCATAGCCTTTGTTATACTTTCATTTTTATAGTTAAAAAAAAAATTCAAGACATGTGGAATACAAAATTATCATTTGGTACCTTATATCTTGAAAAACTTCTAGGAGTCCGTACGGAATACACAACCCCCACTACAAATCTCTATTTAATATTCCTGAAATGATCATTGAATGGAAACAGCTAATGTAATTAGAGAATATAACTCGATGACTATGTTCTTGTATGCAGTAACCATACATTGCACGACTATGTACTGCATTACCCTGGGGTAGAGGCGTTGACCCGGGGTACCGGGGGAGGGAAAGGGCTACGAGCATCGACCCAGTGTACAGGGGTTGGAAGATGTACGTCACAACGTAATTAGTAGGCACCAAATATGTTCAATTCATTCATTGATACAAGTCTATCTTACGTAATGTAAAAACCACAGACATGTGTCTCTATTGATGACGTAACTTGTAAGTATCTGTCAGGTTCAGTAAGTGTATTCGTATTGCTGTTGTGAATGAACATGTTGTTACTGGTGTGACTGAATCATAGAAATGTTGTTGTTGTTATAATTGTTGTGGTTGGATCGTTGTGACTAGATTGTGATTATGTTGTTGTTGTTGTTGTTATTGTTATAATTGTTGGGACTGGATCGTTATATTTTTGTTGTTGTGACTAGATTGTGATTATGTTGTTGTTGTTGTTACAATTGTTGGGACTGGATCGTTATGTCGTTGTTGTTGGTGTGACTAGATTGTGATTACGTTGTTGTTGTTGTTACAATTGTTGGGACTGGATCGTTATGTCGTTGTTGTTGGTGTGACTAGATTGTGATTATGTTGTTGTTGTTGTTACAATTGTTGGGACTGGATCGTTATGTCATTGTTGTTGTTGTGACTAGATTGTGATTACGTTGTTGTTGTTGTTACAGTTGTTGGGACTGGATCGTTATGTAGTTGTTGTTGTGACTAGACTGTGATTATGTTGTTGTTGTTGTAGTTGTTGTTGGTGTGACTAGATTGTGATTACGTTGTTGTTGTTGTTGTTGTTACAATTGTTGGGACTGGATCGTTATGTAGTTGTTGTTGTTGTGACTAGATTGTGATATGCGGTACATCATACAGCACACACAGTTACACCCTGGTTGTAACCAGAGGCCTAGCAATGTCATTTTATGTCTGTGAGTTTTCAAAAAAGTAAGACTTATCAATAACCTCGACTTAAAGGAGGACATGCATTACATTATAACATGAATTCCATATAATTTAAAGTAGAATTTTACTCTACACATTATCGTATCGGCACATACCATTACAGGGTTTAACAGAGACGGACACAGTAAAGGTACCCTAACATTAAATGAACTGGTATGTTTTATGTAACGTTACAAAGGACTTGTATGTTTGTATGTTTTTATACAACACACAGACAGAGGATAGATATAGGTCTAATCTGATAGTGCCGTATAGGTACGGGCTATCACCTGACAGAGGATAGATATAGGTCTAATCTGATAGTGCCGTATAGGTACGGGCTATCACCTGCTCTTTGGAATCTAACTTTTGAAAGGGAGACAGTTTACAAAGATGAAAAAGACTGATTTATTATAGTTTTACCTAGCTTTATCATTGAGCCATTTTTCATGTTTCTATTAAAATTCCATTTAAGTAAGTAGCCTTCTTTGTGCTCATTAAATAGGTGAAGTGGAGCAGAAGGCTTTATGTCATTGGAGATGTCCTCTTTGGGGTAGCCATAACGCTATAAACATAAGTAGTTACTCCTCCTACCGGCACCATTGTCTAACTCAAAGCAGGAGGTCCCTGTTATAGTATAGGAGACAGTGGAACCCTGTGCATCCTTTCTTTCTTTGAAATTTAAATAGCAATGATGGACACACCGCACAGTTATATTCACTTAAATACAATGCGATATACAAATATTGTAACTATTCATTAATAGGATGAGAGAAGTTTCCAATCTTAAGATCAGTTTCCCCAAGCTGATACTGTAATCTGCTGCAAGATTTGATAACTATTTATATGGATTCCCCCAAAACAAATTTAACTTATTCTGTATAGTTATTTAATATATGTTTGCCTATAAAATTATAGCTGAGAAAACAAGTCGCAATGAAAACAAAGTCAGGTTTATTGTGACGTCACCGTCAACAATGCCCTTTGTTTATATTTTTTCATTTTATCCTGCTCTCTGATTTGTCAGCTTAGTATGAAAATAACAAAAGTGTTTTGTCAAAGTAGAAAAAATCAAAACCTCATATTTCACTGGTAAACTTGTAATAGGTATTGTTATATGTATATTGTTACACATATTTAACATGATACATATGTGTATATGACTTATATCTGTCTATTTGAAGTACAAGCTTGTATGAAACACGTCCCTGTACACGCAGTGTTTCCTTTGTGTTGACCTGCATGTTGTTATCCTATTTATATCTAGTGGGCGTTGTCCCGTCCTTGACAATAGGGAAGATTTGCAATAATTATACAAATACATTTTGTTACTTACTTTAATTGTATTTCTCGAGTTTCTCTCGCAATTCCTGCATGGTTTACCAGTCCAATAGTATCCTATAATTGATTATTAAACCATTGTTAGTAATTATGATTTTGTGTCATCAGGTACAAAATACTACATACAGACGAAAACACGCTACTCAATATATAACTAAAACTACAGGTACAAATACTACATACAGACGACAACACTCTACACAATATATAACTAAAACTACAGGTACAAATACTACATACAGACGACAACACTTTACACAATAATAAAATGAAAAAATTATGTACAAAATGCTACAAAGAGACGATTTGATGACAGCAACAATAATGACATATTTGTTATACCGTCGATATATATTATACTGACAGCGAGTACAGTTATGCTTGTAGACACTTGTGATTTGTAAAAATACAACCAAAGACCAGTCCTCATCAACATCGATCATCGTCACAACGGATGTATATCCTGTTGGTGTCACGAGGTCACAACAGTGTTAATATGTTAGTAGAGAAAACATTATATTAGGTGTATTGTGTTTTAGTTAATTTTCTGGGACACAGCGACATTCTAACAACAGAGAATAACAGAATATAGTTTTTTAACGTGCGGGCGATCACACATCCAACAACTGACCACGCTCGACGTTGCTAAATTAATAAGCGGGTCATCGGGTTATACCTCATCACTGGAAAAGCATCAGTCTCTTTGGAGGCGTGGGTTCGGATCCCACCGCTGCCACCAAATGTAACGTGGAGGCGGTCACCCATCCAAATACTGACCACGCTTGACGTTGCTGAACAAGTGAGAGGGTCCCCGGGTTATACCGCTTCACTGGAAAAGCTAGTTTGCCAGTAAGGCAGTATTTCACCCCTCGTATTCCGTAGCTATTGCACTTTTAACTTGCATATCCAAATATACCTCTGACATTGCTGCATCCCCAACACACCGACTCAATAACAGAATACAGTCAAAGGTCGTTTAGATAAACAAACAAAACGCTGGAGAAGTAGGAATCGCCTATAACTATCAAAGGCCCTAAGAAATAAATGTGAGGGATAACGTAGCCATTGATACACTGTGTTTGGCATACATGTACGTATTTAGTAGGCGTATATAAAACGTTTTAATTTATGTCATTGTCGTTTGTCGAAAAACTTTTAAAATGTGCATGTATAAGTTTCAAATATGTACATGTACATTTTTTTAAAAACGTATGTAGTTGTAATGTACTTGTATTAGCGGCCGCTGTCGGCCATCGTACAAAGGGGTTCATTATTTCAACTTGTTGTTTTGGTGCCATTTCCGTACTTAACTTTAAGCTTAGACTTTCCGTTTGTGTGTTGACGCTTTGATTTATGTTTACTCCATTTTTTATTTATCCATCCTACAGAAAAAGAATACCAACAACTGTAATGTGAGCCCGTTACATTGTTTGAGTATTTCTGACTAAGTACTATCATAACTGTAATATACGTACACTAGCACTGGAGTTATAAACCTAATGCCAGGACCATATGGTAAAGCCTCAATTTATTGGTATAAGTTTGAGAGCTCAGAATGTTCTTATCATCTCCTTGCTTCCCTAAAGTTCAGTTTTGATACGGTAATGACCATTACAGAGTAATCTCAAACTTTGAACCGTCCACAATCTCCAGATCCTGGTGATCTAATGTTTTTTTCTAAGATAATTTTCACATAAACACCTTCAGTTTTAAAATGTTTTTCCAGCATGGACCATACGTCCATACATTCCATGGTTAACCTAACCTCTAGGACTTGCTCTAGCGTCGGCCATTAATGTTGTCAGGAGTCGGTATTATCACTTAGTATATGAAAAATCATGCTGATAAAAAAATATCCAGCATAAGGCGAAGGCAAAAAGTATATGATAAATCGTACATTGAATAAAACCCGTGCTGGTTCGAGTAAAGAATAGGCCTGCTGTATCACACCGCAGGATTGTAAGAGGCGACTAAAGTACCGGCTCCCCGGGGACAATCGGGGGTGGTTTATTTACTTGCCTTTTTAGGGCACACACATTAAAGAACCAAAAATAGACCTGTTGTATCCAACTTATGTGTATTATAAAAGGCAATTGATGCCCCCCCCCCCTGTAGGATCAGGTGTTTTCCTCTACGTCATCTACTATAAACATGGAAGAACAAAATAATCTGCTGCCCCCATTGCAATACTTGGATTATTTTTATTGTTCCATATCTTTCCTGTTTTCATCCTTTTCTTTCTACTTTTTCCTCCTGGCCGTGTCCCCTAGGTACCTGTCCTCATATGACCCTGGCTGTTGTGTCTCCCTATGTACCTGTCCTCATATGACCATGGCTGTTGTGTCTCCCTATGTACCTGTCCTCATATGACCCTGGCTGTTGTGTCTCCCTAGGTCCCTGTCCTCATATGACCCTGGCTGTTGTGT
>JAUMHH010196757.1:0-29260 GCA_032359455.1 Chlamys rubida | reverse complement strand
AGGTATATACAACACACATGTAGGTATATACAACACACATGTAGGTATATACAACACACATGTAGGTATATACAACACACATGTAGGTATATACAACAAACATGTAGGTATATACAACACACATGTATGTATATACAACACACATGTACAACACACATGTAGGTATAGACAACACACATGTACAACACACATGTAGGTATAGACAACGCACATGTACAACACACATGTACAACACACATGTACAACACACATGTAGGTATAGACAACACACATGTACAACACACATGTACAACACACAAGTAGGCAAATACACCAACCTACTCTGTCTCCGGCACACATGCAGGTACATACAATGACCTTAGCTGTTAGAAGGAAGATAAACCCTTTACAACTAGCCAACGTGACACCTAGGACAAACAAATCTGAGAATATTATATAATATATATACCGAGACATTTTTATGGACTAATATGGATAAGATAAAAGTAATTGTCCACTAAATGATGCTCATGTCTGGTAGACCTACAATGAATATCTTGTCGAATTGAATATCTAAAACACGATTTAATATCAGTCATATTTTTCGCGTTTTTTTTTCTAATAGATTAATGTACCGCTGTAACTGAATTTAATGCAAAAGCATCTTCCTTTCACACATTTTAACATGGACAAGACCTTATATATTAGTTATATACTGTACACTGAAATTAGCTAAAAGTTGTGACCATGTTAATTTTGACTGACATTATCCAAGAAACTCCAAATACTGTTTTCACAACTATGTTGTTTGTTTGGGGTTTAAAGTGTACCCTAAATGAAAATAATAATAGATATGCATGAACTATGTTCTTTATGATCCAAAAACAAAAATGTCGATAATCGCATAAAACAATCGTTCATCCCAGTGCCGTAATATTGAGGTGAAACGTATATGATTTTAACTCTTCCTCCCACTACATGTACTAAATAGCATAATCGTGACTCCCGATGAATTGGACGCATTTTGGCTGTGATGACTTAAGTTCGGCAACTGTAACAGCCACCATGGAGGAATTGTGAGACAGCAATGACAAACATACCATATTAATAATTATATAATTAACTTTATGCTGTTGATCAACAATGTTTAATTCTTAATTTTAGCTGAACGTCAGTTTGTGATTACTTCCTTTACTCTAATTACTTTAATCCCCCCTGTCGTTGCCGTTGAATGTCGCCATTTCGTGACCAGTTTCCGTGCCCGATTGTTTATATTACAAACTGATATACTGTGATACGGTCCAAAAATACGGATAAGGATCAAGTTCTCATTTTTATAAATCTATTTCAACGTTTGTGTCCGCTTCATATTTTAATAGCAGTAAATGTATGGCATATATTATTAATATCCATTCTTCCCTACCGTATAATCACAAATTCTAGTTCATGTGAGATGTAACACAAACTTTAGGTCAATGAAAATATTGTTTATGACGTCAATGACCCCCACTGACTCTGACACGTCATGAAATTGATTATTCATGACGTCTCGGATAATAGCGTGACCTCGAAAAGTCAATATAATTCCACGTCTCTTTGATTTGAACATTCCTGACGTCACGAATCCACGACAAAGTGATCCAGAATTTGAAGAAAATATTCAAAAATCGCCGTTCTTTTGGTGATGTTGACAAATATGAATTGGAATGGGGATAACCCGCGTCACCAGTAAAACTCATTTTGCGACAGTATAATCACGATATACCGCTGCAAATTTCAAAACACAGTAGGGTTATCACCTAATTGACGACATTGTGTCTTCCTTAAGTTAGGTCGACGGATACACATCAAAATACCGACAAACAGTTACATATTAAATTGAATGCTGCACTTAAATACAATTATATGTTACATTTGTCTTGTGAATTTAACTAAAGTATGTGATAAGGAAAATGTACTTTTTTTTATACATATCATATTCTAAGTGATAATATCTTGGTTCAGTGATAAAAATCATCTCCACTCCCTTCGCCTGCTGAGGTGTAAAATGTGTATATACCATTAGGTAAATTCCACTAAGCAAACATTTGTCCAGTTCTGACAGCAGGAAATCCAAGACACGCCTTTATACCTGGGACAAGGTGACATCAACCGGATACCAGCAGGTGGACGAGAGGGTACCTGCAGTTATTACGTAGGTGTAGTGTCTTCAAATTTCCCCACAAAAACAACAATGTCCTCTGTCTAGATAAAGGGGAAATGTGCAAAAACAGAATGCATTAGTGCTGTCACGGAGTTTGACATGCAAACCAAATCAGTACAGCTGCGTCACCAGAGAAGAAAGCCAGGGGCAAAGCAAATAATGCTTGACCATGCTGTGCACATTTTATATCTGTTCAGGCGGTTCGGTTCAATGAGAATTTATCCGTATGTATGGGACTTACATATGCTTATTCATTGTGACACGGACAGTTCGTCTTTCTGCAATATTCTTAAGATTGGTGGGTATATATTTAAGTATTACACATGAAAGATATGTATTTGTTAATTTTTTGAATTCACTGGATTGAATAAAGAATAGAAATATGGAAATTATCCTCTCCCAATACCTCTTTCTTTTATGCAAAGAGACAAGACTACTTATGCCTCAAATATTAAATACTTATTCACAATTTATTTGTTACTGGGGGTAAAAAGTACATGGATTACTGCTCAGTTTTTGAATATATCTATAATGAACAAAAGCATATCTCTCGTCAATTTCAATTATAAATGTCCATATTCTAAAGAAGGAAGGGGGTTGTTTAACGTTTGATCAGAGGCTTGTATACTACACTTTTTAATAATTTATGTATGTTTCGTATAAAGGGGCTTATCATATTTTCTAAGGGTCAATTGAATAATAAATGTGTACTATTTATATAACCAGATTAACAGATCATGTACAATCGTGTATACTTGTAGTGCAAGGATATCCCATCCGTAGGCGTGTTCCGATGCATGTATGCAGTATATCGTTTGTCTCGTGGAGAGGACTCGTTTTATCACCTTAAAAAATTCGTGTATACGTACCCTAACAACCCTATGTGACACTTTCCGTATACATACATATATTGAGGGGCCGAGTTGGCCAAGTGGTTAAGGTGTCTCACATACTGCTCCCGCTTGCCCTCCACCACTGGTTCGCGGGTTCGAGGCCTACGTGGGGCAGTCGCCAGGTCCGGGCCGTAGGTTGGTGGTTTTTCTCCGGGAACTCCTACATTCCTCCACCACGAAAACCTAACACGTCCTTAAATGACCTTAGCTGTTATTAGGACATAAAATACAAACAAACCATACCAAATATACATAAATTGGCTACACCAATCAATGACGAAGGAATATATCACATAAACACCTGAAGAATTCGCATATCTAACGCACACCCTAAGCTTGCCGGTAAGGCTGTTTTGACAGCGTTGAACCACCTTTGTCTCGAGACAAATTTGTGTTTTTCAGAAAATTCACAATATCTCAGAAACGGTGGTGATCTCGATGTTTGCACTTTTTGAACCCTTTGTTGTATGATATGTGGTATTGTTATAGCGTTATAGAGCTAATACTTCAGGGTACATTTTTAATATCCTCGCAACATCTTTGGTCATTTAAAGACGGATGTCTAAGGTAATACCACCAAATGAAAGAGGAGGAAAGTAAAAAATTAACAGATAAAGGTCCAATGTGTTGTAACGAAGAAGCAGATCAATTATTGTTGGTTGATGTTCTGACTGAACTTACGATTCTGTAAGAAGGTCAATATCAGTCGCATCATACGACGTGCTGTGGGTTACAGCGGGTCCCTTTATTCCCCGAACCTGCAGGATATCTGCAACTAAATGAAATGTTTTAACAAAATTGGTTCAACTGCATACGGTAGTAGTGGTCTTTTTTCAATCAATAAAATATCATCCAGCTCTATCTCTCGTATAATTTGATTTGATTGCAAGAGTGATCCGTAAAGTGTACCTGAGCATATGTGTTGTTAATAGTCCACCTCATATCGAGCGAATACTTTATATAATTGTGGTATAAGCATTGTCTGGAAGAAGGATGTCAGGAAATCGTCATCGACCATAAACAGACGTATGAAGATTTAGAGCTTTGTTCGAATATCTGTATGACTTATACGTAAGACATTGTGCTTAAGTCAAGAGCCAATTGACTAATATAGTTAAGCCTACGACACAATGAAGACCGCTAAATTATGTAATGGTAGGCTAAAAAGCTCCGGGAAAAGCCAAGAACGATTTAGATCATTACAGGCATACTATTTTATGTTACATATTTTACAGAGACATTGATGGGAATACTGTATCGCTTGTGTTATTACATATATTCAATAGTATGAACAGGGTTTAATTTCCATCCATAGCTAAGGCCTTTAAAGTCGTGCCTCCATGTGTGTTGTGCTAATGTGTAATGTATGTGTGCTGAAGGAAAAAGATGTTGGTATATTTGCTTCCCTATGATAGCGCGGATTTAATGCCAAATTTATAACTGCTACTTCACTGGAAAAACCATGCCGAAGTCACCAAGTACAGCATTCCTCCCAGGGCACATTATACTGACAACATGTTCAAAAGACAAGCGCAAGATCTATTCTCGCCAAAGGAATAGTTAGTAAACATCTATTGCTTTTGACAGTAACTTTTTTTTATTCAAAACCAATTTGGTAATTTTAGATCAATTACTTCAACAAAAAGTTGGCATATACAACCATAAAGGGCCATCTTATATATCCCTGCCATACTCGCTGGTCGACGATGATGCTTTTTAACAGTGTTCTGAACAGTTTATCGAGTCATAGTGGCACCCTGTGGAATTTCAGTCTACAAGATACATAAAGGTCTTGTAGGGAACCTTTGTACGTCTGTGAGCCGTCTTATATCACATATCGTAGGTTTTTCCTTACGTTCTACAACACTGTTTAACCTTCTTTGTTTTCTTGTCTTTGTCTGCGTAAGGATAAGCATCCCTGCAATAGCTTTTGAAGGCGATATATAGTCTACCTGTACTAGTTTACCCTTGACAGAAATAGGTTAAACCTCGAGAGAATAAAAGCAGCAAGACAACCTGTTTGATCACACTACTAGAACAAGAAATAACACAAGATACGTTGCATAATATATGAGATAAAAAGAGAGTCTATATATAGAAGTCTCAAGCGTTAGAAGGAGTTAAAAAATACTGTTCCCTTCGTCTATGTCTTTTAATAACGTGGAAGCTGTACTGTTGTATCGAATCCATGTCTTACGAGATGACTGTTATGCCAACCCCCTTCCCAGTCCCCTTCATTATCTTTGGTTTTCTTCTGTGTCTTTTGCTCATGAGGAATTCAAAAAATCACATTGATCTACACTCGTTGCAATTCTCGGTATCTGTATTTTTTCTTTTCTCACTTTACTGTTCATTTTATCCCTGTAGGTCGGGGACGTTGAAAATAATGCACCTGCTGTTCCCAATTGCGACTAATTTGGGAACCTCCTGCAGATTTGTGGATTGCTTATGTGCCCCCTTCTTGTGCACACACAACCAACCAAAATACATCTTCCGCACCAATTACAATCATATGTATCTTTGTATTGCTCTCTACCTCTGATCATCTTTTGTATCCCAGTGACTTATGGGACGTTCGCCGAAGTGGGGAAGACACACGGTTCTGTACACAGGCTAGGAGAAACAAAAGTCCTTAAAGTGGTTATAATTGTTCCCTACTTAACGTTCAGCATTAGGAGTAATGACAATAACTGGTTCATCCGTTGTCAATGTAATGTGACGGGCCGGAGTGCTGTGCCAAGAGCCTTCGACGTAGTATTTAAGTGAGGTAGCACTGTAAAGGTAGCAGAGTACCGTAGAAATGGCTCGATCCTAAAAATAAAGGGCATGTCGCGGATAAACATGGATAGCGGATTCACCCTGCACAACACACCTACATATATATATTTATAAACTACGTTTTGAATACTTTGTTTTTTGAAGATTTTTTTTTGTCAAAAAGTGATTTCCCCAGATTTAGGACTTGTGAAAACCATGGTTACCGCATTTTTAACCCAACATTTGATCCACGAAGTAGTATTTTTTTTTTCTTAAAACCTGTCTTAAATTAAATATCACCTACTCGGTAACAGAAATACTCACGTTTTAGCATAGGTCGTTCAATTTTTTTTAAAGTTTTGATACATGTAATATTACAGGGGTAATTCATTGTACAAAAATATCACCCATGGCCTACTGTACACTGCTCCCTAATATATCACTTTCTTTTTCAAACATTTTAATTAAAACCTTTTAAATGTCTGGGAAATATTTACACAAAAATCATGTATAAGACTTGTTCTCAATGTTCCAAGTCTAAGGTCATGGTCAAAATTACTATTTAAAGAAACATGTCATTGCTAACTCTAATCATGTCCTACAATCTGTCCATTGGGGTTTTAAAAATGACTTCTACAAATTTCGAGTTTAAAACATGAATATAAATGATTGAACTATACATTATGAGTGTCAACCGTCACTATTAAAGAAAAGGTAATAGTTACTCAATTCAAGACAGATTATAAATTATTTATTATTAGAAAAAATGAATTTTGTGCGATAAAATACATCAATTATTGTATCGATATACAATTCAATATATAAAGTTATTTGTATATTTATGAACTTTTAATTGTTTAGGTTTTCATATTAATGAAAAAATATCAAACATGTTCGTATTTTTACTTTTACATGCAAGCGATTAGGTTGTCATTGTACTGCGACCGACCTGTTCATCATTAAAATATACCAATTTTTAACAACTCACTTGTATGTTTTTGTTTTCTCCAAGTAATAAATACGGTAAGAAATATATTGATTATTTCACTTCACTGCGGCCTTTAATTTAAGGTTTAGTCGTTTACATCCCTTGCACCTGTCACAGTTACTGTGTAGGTCAGCTAGTGATGCGTGAAGCCCTTTATCTTTATGAACATCCTTTGCAGTCGTACGAGTATTAGACACACTAATGAATGTTGCCTTAGGTGATGGCGTTTTGTGGCTGATCTCATTAGGACGCTGTTGTTTCTCGTTCTTTACGAGCAACTGTTTCGGTACAAGTTGTTGACGTTCTTGCACAAAGTAGTTATGCGTGTGTTCTTTAGGTTTTGTCTTTTGATTATTACTCGAGGTGTGTGATTGTTTACTGTAGTCATATTCAAGTTCGGTCATGTTCCCTCCAGGTTGTTGGTAAGGCAGTACTTGCAGGAATTGATTGTGATTGATGCCGTTAGATAAATATATTTGACTACTTTTCAGATTATAGTTACTAACGTCAACCCGTCCTTTACTTGAATTTTCTCTGTCTGACTGAATTGGTACACAGCGTCCTGTACGTGGCTCTTCTCTGTCTGACTGAATTGGTACACGGCGTCCTGTATGTGACTCTTCTCTGTCATTTAACTGAATCGGTACACAACCGCACATGTTCGACTCTCCTACAGCACATGGATAGCATGGTAAAGAAGCTTTACGTGTATTCCCTGTTGCACCCATGTGCTCTTGTTTAAAAGGTCCTGCTTTCGAAGATATCGTTAAACATGACTGATAATATCCGGTTTGCATAGTACCAATGTCAGAATACAACAGCTGTGTTGGTATTTGGTTATATGTGACTCCGTTTAATTTTATCAAGCAATCCTGTGTTTTATTAACATCATAGTCAGTTTGATTCTGTAAAGAGGTGAGTTCACTCTCCGTAGATAGATTCAAAACGTGTGCAGGTGAAGGATGTTCATGGTTCGATCTCGAATTAAATTCATCCCTGTTTGTGTTGTTTATAGTTTCCTCAATGCTATCAAGAGGAAACGGATCAAACATGTACGTGTACTCTATTTCGTCATCGTCTGAAACATGTATAACCTCAGCTGGGCGAGCATCTCTCGCACCACTTGACTGCGTGTAAGGGTAGGAAAGCGACTCCATCACGGGGGCCTGGAAATTGTCATTGGTATTATTTGAACACTGTGGAAATAATTGAACATTGTTAGTTTTTCCGAAATAATTCGTATAATTTCCGTTCCCGTTTTGTTGCATCGTTCCTAAGTCAGCTTGTATGCGGTCACGCGGTTTGGGAATTTTTTCCACTTCACATTGACAAGTATTGGCATGTACCCTCGGCTTCCCAGTCGTCCGCAGAATATCTGATGAGTACTAGTTTACTTTGAAATCGGCTTTCTCTGTACTTTGTCTGTGGTATTGGCGATATTCATACCCCTCACTCAACGTTGGTGACGAATACACATTTTCCCGATAACATCTGTTGTGTTCCATAGACGTGTTAATACATTGTCCAAAGGATTCGCCATTGAACAATTGTCTTTGATCACACGTTATTTTGTAGCTTCAAGTACCCACAATTAAGCTATGCGGTAACATTAACTAAATGACGGCGCTAGGAGTGAATTAAATGTCGTATGCTCGCTGTTCGTAAACAAACTAGATGGTGTGCGTCTGACACACAGTATGGTCGCGCTTGACGTGTTTTTGATTGTCTACCCAGGACCTACGCTTACACTCTGGAACGGGCTGAACTTGTACCATATATAGGGCATATGAATCACTGAATGGGATAGGACACTACGCGGAACAACAAGGGAGCAGATGACACATAAGAATATAACTAACAACGGCGGGATACTTGTACTCAAAATATTTTAAATGAGAAAGTACCCGAACTATAATGGAAAAACCTCTTCCGTTCATCGTATTCTGTTGTCCTTTTCATGAGCAATTATTAAGTTATATAAGATAGTAAGACTCTTTTATTCCCAGGGGTGTAGGATAGGGAAATTCCACCCGAGGGGTTTTAAATTTGGTAAAATCTCTCATTCCAACCACCAGAATAAGTCCAGAAACCATGAAAATGCGTTTGGACTGGCCACCATTTTGAAAATGTCAATTTTCCCCCTGAAATTTTTAGACGAAAACAAATTAGCCAGCCATATTTAGCATACCCCATATTTGCACACATTGTTTGCGCAGAAAAGTTAATCACATCTTTCTAACATGTACGGTAAATATATATTAAAAGGTTTTAATTTCATCACGTCGCCTTTTCCGCATTGCGGCATCGGAGAGTTCCAAATTCGTGACGTCATGTCATTGTTGAGCCATTGTGAGGTCACGTCACGTGAAATGGGGTGTAAGATAGAAATTTCCTACACCCCTTTCTTACCCTGGGCAGCTCTATCTTACACACAGGGAAATGAGAGAATACAATTTACATCATTTTGATAACACTGATGGAATGTCTCTTAAATATATTGAACGTCATTGGAAAAATAAAACATCACAATTTTTGTTGTTGTTATTTAAAATTTTTAAAAATCCGCTCATTGATAATGTTTGACGAGCGGCCGCTACACTATGGTGTGTCGAGACCTAATTTTTTGCTTTTATATTTGTACAAAAAACCTAATACCGCCGACGGTGTCGGGTGCGTTATTACAGCACACCGGTACACTGTGTCATGGGCTACTGACTGCAAATCCAAAAAAATAACTTGCCTGACAGGAGACGGTAAATTAAGTAAATTTTATATCGTGACTCAACGATAGATGCAAATCCCCGTAAATTCGGAGTACACGGCTAAAACCAGCCATCTTTGATGTTACCCTCTATCGAATACAAGTTCATGAAAATGGCATTAATATACTAATAGTGTTACTTGCAATCGTTTAAACTAATGGTACAACTGAAGATTTGCTTATAAAATAGAATATCGTGAAACAGCAATGACCTAGATACCTATGGTATGTGTCCTGTTGTTAGAGCAGTTTGGAAAAGAATACATATGCTGTTACCCACTGATGTACCAAACCGACTAATGTGGGAACCCCCTTTAAAAATTCGGGATTTGCTTTTGTGCCCTCTAATTGGCGCCTAAAAATAATTCTGCTGCATCCATTGCAATATTTTGGATCTTTATATTTCTTTCTACTCCTTACTACCTTTTATTTCCTAGCGCCTTGCTTGGCAATAACTCTCTTTTAGCATTGATGTTGGACGTTCGCCTAGGTGAGGAAGGCAATGGGTTCTATCCCCAGGCCAGGACATACCAAAGTCCTTAAAAATGGTAGTTGTTATTCCCTGCGCTAAGCGTTCAGCATTTACGATAATGGTAACAACTGGTTCACCCGTTGTCAGTATAATGTGACCAAGCAGAATGCTGTGCTGCGGCCTTCGGCATTGTATTTCAGTGAGATAGCACTATAAAGTCGGCATCATATCCGCGCTATCACAAGGTTTGGTTTGGTTTAGTATTGTTTAACGTCATATCAACAGCTATGTTCATTTAAGGACGGCCTCCCCTGTGTGCAAGATGCATGCGTGTAGTGTATGCGTGTGTTTTGGGAGGCTGCGATATGTTCGTGTTTGTCTCCTTGTGATAGCGCGAAACTGATGCCGACTTTATAGTGTTACCTCACTGAAACATACTGCCAAAGATACCCAGCAGGACACTCCACCCAGTCACATTATACTGACAACGGGCGAACCAGTCGTCCCACTCCTAAATTGCTGAGCGTTAACAGGAGTAGAAACTACCATTTTTACAGACTCTGGTTTGTCTCGGCCAGGGGACAGAACCCAAAGCCTTCTTCACAGGGGCGAACGCTCAACTAAAGGCCAAAAGTGAGGCATTGTAAAGGAAGACACTAGGAAGAAGAAAGTTGATTAGAAAGAAGAGAAAAGATAGGATCCCAAATTTAGTCGCCTCTTACGATCATGCAATGGGGGCAGCAGGTACAATTCTTACGCCCTGCCTGCAGGGACGCGCTATCACAAGGAGGCTATTACACCAACATATCCTGGCACACATACACACATACACGCTTACACAACACACATGGAGGCACATCCTCAAATTACCTCGGCTGTTAAAGGACGTTAAACGTTATAAAAACCAAACTAGAGCAGATCACACATTGCGTTCATATAAGTTTTGTTACAATTTGTGCATTGTAAACGCAAATGTCACCTTCAACAACCATTAAAAGGTCTTATTACAGCTCGGCGATCTCTCGTACACATGTGCCAGCTGTTGTCTACGTGTTTGGACAAACATGATGAATTTAGAAACAATGCATGTAAGGAAAGTTGTTTTAAATGTAAGGGAGTGTGAAATATTGAGTGTTGCCATATGGAGCAGTGAATAGGAAATTTGCCCTTTACCAAGGCGGCCGAGGTTCTATTCCACTATTGGACGGCAATAACGTATTGGGACAGCTGCCTTCTTACGAGGAATTTAAAAACTAGATAATCTGGTTAAATTCAACATTTAAACCCCCGAACGTTATCACCCGGGCAAATAGGACTAAATTTCATAAGAAAATGATATAAACTATCAAATTATTTGTTGCAAAATCAATAAAAAAAAATATAGATTAATTCAAAAGTGAGTGAGTTAAGAACGTTTGGTTTGTTAAAATTGGTGTATTGACTTAGACGTCCTTGTAAAAGCTAGCGTCACTTAAAGACGTTCCATGAAAGTATGTATGCTGGAGGCGGTATTTTGGCGTATTTATCTCCTCGTGTCCCATGTACAGTACGGAACAAAAGCAAATCACAAATTCTGCGGTGTTCGGAAAGAGAAAGAAGAACGGAAACAAAACAGACATGAAACCTTTGTAGAGGTCACAGTAGAAACCTTCCTATTTTGCAGGAGGTTCCACGTTACTAGCTGTTAACGATAACCGTTCAATGGGATACAGCACGGCTGTCTGGTACTTGTATAGCCAGAAATATAGTCAAAATGATTTAATGTTCACATTCTGCATTTTCAAATATTTTGAACCCAAGCAGGTCGGGGACAGAGAAAATAATACACCTGTTGTTACTCACTGCATGATCGTTTAAGGCAGCTAATGTAGGATTCCCCTGCAGAAAGGGGAATTTGCGTTATTTCGCTTCAGTATTTTAACAGGGAAACACTAAAAAGTCGGCATAAGATCCGCCCTACCACATACGCCAACATAACCTGCCCCAAACACACATTCATACATGCACGCATACACAAAGCCCATACCCTTAGCTGTGGTTAGGACGTTAAACCATACACAACCAAGTATGTTTTGTTGTGGTACATAAATCGACAACTTACTTCCGCAGAGGGACTATCATAAATTAATAGACAACGCACGCCCAGGCTATTTAAGATGGCGTAACATTTAGCAAATCATTAAAAAAATAATTTGATCAATTTGATTTTTGTTGTAGATTCATCGACTTTTTTTCCCTCCAAAAGGTGCAATCTCATTCAGCAAATTTAACAAAGATTCCCATTTGACAAAAACAGTAATGATTACGATGAGTAGACGCAAAAAATGAAATTAGTTGCATAAGGTACAACGTCAAATCAACCGCTAAGGTCATTTCTATAAGTAACATTTTAATTTGAATATGCTCCTCTTACTGATCAGTAATTCTGTTTTTTCTAAAATCTCACTTTTTAGTATTGCAGTAATGCCTTCATTCCACATGTAATTTGGAAAGAAATACGTTTTAATTTATTCTTGTTGAGCAAGTAAAACACATTAATAAGTGTGCCAAGACAGTATGAATAATTAACTGTGCTGCATTTCGCAGATAAATTCACTTTTTGTAACTCCGAAACTTTTTTTAAAATGGAACTTTAAAAGTGTTAGTACTCGGAGGGAGATACACCAAACTATTAAAAAAAAATCTTTTTGCACATTTTTTACCACACATGTGAACATATACAAGCACACACGTACACAATAGAGGTTGTTTAAAAGACGATTTGAGTTCTTATTTTTATATGAGTTTGATATTATGCCATCTAATTTATGTTGAAACTGTATATAAAAAGGCACAATCAGGATTGTTCACAAACCATGAACGTTTTAAATGGATAGTAGTGAAGATAGTGCATTACAGTCTGTACACAAAACCAAATGAACTCAATAGGCGTAGGTAACCGACAGGGTGTCATGCTAAAGTAGGTTATTATGTCATGGATCATATTACAGTATGTTTTGAATTGGTTTAAAATGGACAATTCACGCAAACATATTGAGTACTTTAAATGTGGGGAATGGGCGACACATGTGTATCTCCTTATTGTTAAATGCGAGTACTTTACAACGAGCATACTGAATTAACAAGAACTGACAGGGATAAAAGGCCGCTTTCATGTTAGGTTATACACAATACAGTATGTGTACAATATTGGCATCTAAAAACTCTTAAGGTAATGACCTACACACCTGCAACGTTTTTAAGTCAAGGACAGAAATACTGGAAGCTTCTGTAGTGAAACGTCACGGGTGACCCAACAGACTTACGTAGCTGACAGAACAAATGGCTACATAGAAAGACATAACATCAAGTATAAATATGTTGTTTAAACGGAATGAAAACACTGCATCTGTCAACTGAAACCTCAGTAGATATATATATATATATGTATTAATAGTCTTAACATTTGTTTGTTTTTATCCAGTGCCCACATTTGGCAATACTGTCAGTATAACCTCTGAAACCTCTTTTAAAATAGTCTTATATATTTGAAACAATAGTCCCAAATGTTGGAACAGCCTGCCAACATCTATCACTGAGAGTCAGACATTAAATAGTTTCAAGTCAGATTGTCACATATGTTGTCAAATTTTAGGTTAAATTACACTCTTTCTTTCTTTTTTGGTCTTAGCTTAAGCTTTATTAGCATTTATGATTTTTGCATAGTATTCCCGACTGATATTTTGAAGAAGGACTGTGTTTCTAAAAATATCATTATGACGCGTTTCATAACGAACACACAGTCCCGCTTCTGTAGCTTTTCTGTTGTAGTCTGTTTTAACCTTAGTCAAAGGCTAAACATTAGAATATTTATGTTAATTAGACACAAGATGCGTTTCTTAATTTTAAAATGCACATAAGAATTTTTGCTGTGCATGACATTTTATCCATTCACTAATGTTTTAATTACACACGTGACATATTCTCCCGACTTTCCAAAACTGTGATATCATAATCTTATATGTGATATGCGTCTGCCTTAACCTAATGTATGTTATGTGTGTATGTCTTAATCATGATTTAAATATTGTATATGTTATGTCGGCCACATGTAAAATGATTCGTACAACATTCACCAAAACGGGTCGAAACCAGCATGACGAGATTTTACGCACACAAGATCGGGTAAATGTTCAAGCCTAATTTAGTTTGAGCTGTATCAGCCTGTAGCCAGTGCATACGTACGCACCCGTCATTAACATTTTAAGTAACTGGATGAATGCACAAGAGCTAAAGTTAAGTGTCGGGTCATTAAATGTTAGGTTGAAGACATCTGGGCCACAGCTAAAAGCAAATTTTTTTCTCTCCTTTTTTAGATTTTCTTCACTTGGTTTATTTTTAAAAGAATTTGGTTTTTAATAGGGAATCCTATCAATGAAGACTACGGTCAGCGCATAATCATTTCATATGCCAAGATCATATTTCCTTGCGTAATTTAAAGGCTGGAGTGTTTTTAATATGGTTTCCTTCTGGAACAAATGTACTTTTGTACTTTTAAATGGTCTTTCATTTGCTGATGATATGTGTCATCTGTATTGAGTTTGAATTGCTGTTTTATCGACAGTTCGTTATGCTGTTGTTTTAAATGTGCCCTGTTGTTTCATTTCAACCCAGACCTCGATTTGAGGACATGAGATTACTTGTTTATGACTTAGATTTACATGTAAACTTCATGGAATTTGAAATGACCAATACACATTCATAATGACTATTAATACCAACGAAAGATGCCGATAAAACATGTAAAATTAAATTACTTAAAACAAACGAAAAGGTCAAAGTGGATATGGTTAGTTGAATTCTTTGAACAGACTAAGTTTGCAAGGAACGCATAATTATTGAGATATTTACTGTTTCGAAAAGAAATGCGAGACTTGTTACATTATTATAGGGTGTGTTTGATGTTTATCAAAAAAGGTGCATACCGTTACAGTGGTATAAAGTTGACTTCTGTAAGTACCCTATACGCTTGTAATGTTTGTACTTTATTTATATAACATTGCGCCTTAAACGGAAGGCAATAACGCAGAATGTTTCTCATTAGGTGAAGCTTTGAAAATCTAATTGCAAATTTCATTGCATCGTGTGGTGTTGTTGCCTGAAGAGAGGGCTTATAATTAAGAGGGAAAGATAGCAAAAATTAAATAATCCGGATATACATCAAACATTGTTTACTCTGTCACACATGATGTCATCATATCAACATTAAATACCTGATGTTGTTGTATTTAGATTCTTGAAACTTACCCTGGTGGTAATCCCTCTAAGTTAGGGGTTGGCATACATCTTCTGGACTCAGCTTGTGTAATTAACAGACAAACTGAAAGTAAAATGGACAATTATATCTTATATGTCTCAGATTCAACACAAAAGAGGCGACTAATATGGGAACCCCCAGCGGAATAGGGGATTTGCTTTTGTGTCCTTTACTAGGGGACACGAAAGCGACCAAAATAAATCTGCTGTATCCATTGCAATAATTGGAATCTTTCTATTTCTGACTACCTTTTATTTCCTAGCAACACCTCACTTTTGGCTTTAATTTTAAACGTTCGCCAAAGTGAGGAAGGCAATGGGTTCTGTACCAAGGCCGGGACACACATGTACCAAAGTACTTAAATATGGTATTAGTTATTTCCGTGCATAACGTTAAGCATTGAGGGGAATGGCAACAACTGGTTCACCCGTTGTCAGTATAATATGACCGTTGTTATTTCCCTGCTTAACGTTTAGCATTGACGGGAATGGCAACAAGTGGTTAACCCGTTGTCGGTATAATATGACCGGGCAGAATGCTGTGTTGGGTGCCTTCGGAATGGTATTCCAGTGATAAAGCACTATATAGTCTGCATCAGACCAACGCTATCACAAGGAGGCAGGTACACTAAAATACCGTCTCCGGCACACATACACATATGCACGCTTTCACAACTCACATGGAAGCACGTTCTTAAATAACCTTAGCTGTTGCTGTTAATAGGACGATAAAAAAATAAAACGAAACCAATCAACATTGTATACTGTTAAACATTAATAAAGACGAAAGAGACGTGAAAACCAAATAAAGAGAAGCTTGAACTCTAATTTGACTCATATAAAAGTAGTCATTAATAGAAACTTATTGTCTTTGTATAATTGTTGAGCGATATCATTGTGAACCTATGTTGCTTAAAAGTTTTGAAAGTTATTAAACGTTCTGAAAGGCGAGTGAAACACAAGAAAGACCGTTAATCAACATTTTCAATTTACGAAGGAAGGGAGATAACCTGTACGTGTACACTCGTATTATGATGAATGTGTGATAAAAATATAAGTCAGGGTCAGGTTTTACTATATTTGCAGAGAGGAAGTGCATGCAGGAACCTTCAACCAACTGTAGACTGAACGCCTCGCCAAAGAGAAAGACTGAGGCCTTTATGATTACACATAATAGGGCCAGAAAGATAAAGGAAATCTTAAAGGGGGCAGGTCATGTATATTGATTATATTGAATTTGTTTATTGTGTTATTGGTTGACATCGATATTGCATCCTTAGAGGGATATTGCATGTATTACATCTTAGAGAAACCTCTGTATACTTATTTTTATAGTAAGGCAATGCTATACTTTGCAAATATGAATATAACACATACATGTGATGCACCTTTAAAATCTGGTAATAGTTACATTGTGCTAAAAAATTAATAACGCTGCATCATACAGCTGTTTCATCCTTTAGGACTAGTCTGTGATGCTAGAGGCCAAAAAGTTAGAAACCAAAGGTATATTGATCATCACTTTACTTAATAATTATACTTTTAATTATGTTCAACCTTCAGGATTAACAAACTTGGTAGCCACTTTTCCCAGCATGCTACTGGCCAAATAGCATCACCATTGGCTTTTTGATTAGTCAGAAGAAGTTGTTTAAAATGAAAAGTTGACGCCAGACGGACGCCGCACCACGGTGCGCTTAAAACCATACCAAGTTAGATATGCTGTGAAAGATTCGCAAGATGGCTGCCTCATGAACAAAGGGACACGACCCTCAGGTCACTTGACGAATTAGGGGCCATCATCCCGATTCACGTTATCAGCAGCCTGTCAATACTCCTCGATATTTACAGAACCTGTTAATGTGTCTTGTGCCATAATATTGTAATATTAATGTTGCTCACTTTAGAATAACCATCATAAAATAATAACAGTTATATAATAATAAAACATGTTGTGGTGTTATAAGAATAAATCAAGCGAATTGCTTAGCTGCCTTTTTTGCCTCTCCACTCACAACAAAAACCACGTCGACAAGAAATGTGAATGAAAAAGGCCACCCAAAGGGTGACATTTGTAATTGTTTTGGTGGTTTAGCCACCAAATGGCTTCTATCAAAAATTGACTATTATTTTGCAAAACACATAAATACAAATCAGTTGCGAATATACCAACTTCAACCAAAAACATTAGCTATCCTAAGTTGGTTTGCCAAAATACGCAACGAAGACATTATAGAACAACTCTCATGAATGTATTCCCTAAAAGTGCCTAACGTCAAAGCTGCTTCAAAAGAGAAGAGGAGAATATTATACCATCGCATGGTGTTGAGAAATATAGAGCCAACATGTATGAAACAGGTCAACACTATTAATAATAATCTTTTAAAAATTCCGTCCTTATTTGGATCCTTTGCATTGTATTATAGACCTCGTGGTTCTTATGTTCCCTTCCCATGAAGTATATATTATTATTAACACAGCCGGAGTTTTCTTTCGTAGTAATTTTATCACGATTGAGCTATACAGTGACTGGAGTTTAATGTGGTTTATTGCACACTTTTCTATGGTGGGGTGTGTGAAAACGAGTAACGGCACATTAGAATCATCCATTGGATATGTTACTGACAGTTTGGTTGGATTGTATTGCACGGAAAGAAATAATGAAAAAAGATTGTTTTATTAAAAAAAAAGATTGTAATTTTTTGTAATAAGTTGATTTTTATGTGTTGAATTTGTTGATAGTATGCCCATGTTAACCGCCTGTTACGATCAGTCAGTGGATACAGCAGGCCCATTCTCTCCCCCGAACCGGCACGGGTTTATTGATAAGATAAGTTCATACTGGCGTTTCTCATTGGTATTCATAATTTAATAATTGTTAAATGTTTGTTATAATATATGTACAACAAAACCAAACGTTGAAGAAAATACAAACATATGGAACAGAAATACACAAATATGAAACAGAAAGTATTTAATAGAGGAGAGGTTTTTAAAGTCCTCATGACATAACAATTATGCATCGCGCTACAGCAAATTTCATAAGCTTCAGAAGAAATGGAAACAAACTTTGCAATTCTCTTAACAACATGATCATATGCTTCAGCTATTTAAAAAAGTATATATTGTAAAACGATGTTGTAAAAAATGTATATATATATAAACAAAAAAACCATAGCCACTTCACTTTCCTTGTTATCTTATTCTCATGAATGCTGTCCTCATAGGTAATGACGTAACATTGCTATTACATTAAATAGCCGGATCTAAAATAGATGAAAGCCAATTCCAAAATCTCCAATGCAGTATCCTACATTTGAATAAATGCATAAAACATTTTGCAACTAAAAGAGATAAATTTAGCACGATGAATCAACAATTTAAATTAAAACTGAATACATTTCCTGTTCTGTAATTAACATTCAATTGTTCATAAGAGTCCGTGCCAGCTACTAGATTAGGACCTGACGATCTCAAAGACAAATCAACATGATTTATTCTGCAACTTTTTTCGATTTCTGAATATTTAGGGAGAATAAAATCGTATCATAGAAACTAAGGAAACACAATATTTTGTAGCTTTTGAAGAAAATGTAAAAATTAGTATTATTAATATTTGTATGACTTCTTGTGACGCTTATTGTATTTCAACAGAGCCCTGCAGGGTTTCATCACAGCTTACAGTTATTTGTTCGTTATCTGCTTTTATAGTTTTGTTTTTTGGTATTCAAATAAGAATCGATTCGAGGTGACTCAAATGCACAAATAAAAATGATTTATATTTAACTATTTTAAACACAGTATGTAGAACAAATGCGAATATTGAACAAATGGCGTCTTAAGCTGATGACTGAGCGCCTACACAAGAGAATGAAAAGTGTGTTCCTTATATACTGATCGTGATTGCTATCGTACAAGTGCCATCAGTCATGACACGTTAACCTGTCAATCAAAGTATTCCCTCAAGCGTAACCATATCCGGATGACTTCATCGAAGTAGGAACAGAATTACAGGTTTGGTGTGTGTTTATATTAATCTATATGTTGACTTTTGGCTTCATTATGAATTAATCCTATCACGGATAGTATTGGTCAACTTTAATACGAGAGCTGTTTCACAACTCAGAGGACCATTTATTTAATAAGATTGCATATTTTATTTATAGTCAGATGAAGTGAACATTGTATTGAAATGATATGTTTTGATTCAGTAAAAAAAAAAAAAAAATGAATTATGAATTAATTCAATCAGCTGTCTTCCTTGGCAATGTCCATATGGAATAAAAAAATTCTAGTCTTGCAACATCTTTACTGGAATACAGATACTGGGTCTTACAGTACAAACGAAAAAGATATACAGCATTATTGTTGCAATTAGCAGCAGATCAATTTGGTTGATGCAGTGGGATACAATAGGTTTATTTTCCCGAACCTTCAGTTGTATCATTTTTAGTAGATGTGACCTTGATCTCAGAAACTTGTTTACACCTTTTGTATATTAATAGTCTATTACCATGTTAAATTTCATAATTGTCAGTCTTTTGGATTCTGACAAAAGGACCTTAACCCCATGGCCTATTTATATATTGACCTTAGAATTTATTAAATCTCTATTTCACACAATGCACCATAATGACAAATTTCAAATTCAACAATCATTTTAATTCAAACATAAGTACCGAACAGCCCGGTCTATTAAAGCTATTGCCATTGACCTTGACGTTGGAAATTTTAAACCCTTTGGCGTATCTTTAAATCACAGTATATCGCCAAGTCAAATTTTGAAAAGAGATTGATTTTTTGGTTCCTTAGATAATCTCCAGAAAACCAGTGTGGACGGACCGACAAACGGAAACCCAGACAGACGGGCGACTTTGTTACTAAAGGGCAACTGCGCCTTCAATGCGGGGTAAAAATAATTTATAATTGTTCTGCTACATAAACCAATCCCTTTCATTGATGTCAGATGACAGTGTAAATTGAATTTGAATAACAAAACAGTTTACTTATAAAGCTTATAAAATACATTAAATTGCATTCCTACCTCACACTTGAATTGTTGAGAAATGCATACTTGCAAAAGAGAACAAATCATCTAAGACAGAACAAATAAATGTTAGACACATTATCAATCAAAACAAGGAAATAAATTATGTTAAAATTGAAGTAGCATCAGGTGTATATCCACGTTGTCCTTCAGATAACACATAAGTCTTTAAGACCATTGACGTACATTTTACATGTTTGTGTCGTCGTATCAACATTTTAGCCGTTTTTTGTTCAATTTTGGACAGAATTCAATACGGCCATAAGAATATATTACTAATGAGTGCCTACACTGTCCAGACGTGCACAGACTTTATGTCAACACTCCTCATACAATTTGTATTAATTAACGTTTTAAACGTAGACACATCTCAACATATATGACCACCTAAGGTTATATATGGTATTCATAAACGTTTCATTAATGACGATTCAAGAGAATATTTCCCGTGTCTCGGCAATTTTCTAACGAAGAAAAACTTAATTGGCGAATTAAATTTCATACCACATTAATATATATTTGATTAATCTGTATTTTATAACTATTTTTTCTGAATTTGAAGCCATTAATCATTTGCATACTATGAGTTTTAATCATACTTGTCTCCTTTTGTTCCTTTGAAAATTCAACAAAGCATACTTGTTAACATGGTATGTTTACGAGACTACAAAATAATATATGTACAGAAGGAACAAATGTTTACTACATAAAAGCCTCTTGTAAGTCTTGGTCCGAAACACTCAATTACTCAAATGGAACATTTAATATTTGCATTTGTAAGTGATAATGTGTACACTATGTTAGCTTTATGCAAATGAATTTTGGGTTGGACCTCAACACAATATCATCTTTATATCCGTCAACTCATTGTAATTCATAACAACATATACCATCTGCTTAAGTTCATATCAGAATAAAAGTAAATATGCAGATTCTTTCTTTTTCTATATGATTTTTTCGTAAAAAAACAGGTAAAAAATTATCATTGAAAAAAATCGTTAATGAATCGCAAGTTATTCACACAAACGTTTTATAAACGTGTCTGACACCTTCCCTGAGAAGAACCTGTCTATGTCTTGACCAGACGAGGATGTAATGCGAGGTATTTCTGTCCCAAAGGGACATAGTCTCAAAGCCATACAGAGACATGTATTTTAGCTAAACAGTTAATGCCTGTACACTTGCAGGTGTAAACCGGGATGTGAAGGGTTAATGTGACATGTCATCGGTCAAAGGTCAGCCCGTCGAAACATGTATACATGCCGATTAGTAAGCTGAAATCACGAAAATGCCATACAGGAGCTTCAACCGACACGAAATATGCTAATTGTGGCATTAATTAAGCACTCCTTTTAACTCATTACGAAGACAATCTAAGTTTCCTTTTGTTAGATTTTGATTAAATTATAGAGTATGTTGACCCAATTTGACCAAACCTGTCATTCTTAGCTGTCCATAGTCACGCCTGTTTACGTTCAACATTTCGATACCATAATATAATAATAAATCATTCAACATTGTTCTAATTTAAAATACATAATACAAATACCCGCATAATTTTGAATTAATGACTTACGAAAAATAATATTATTTTGAGAATAATTGATCCAGTAGTTATAAGTTAATATGCAGTTTAAACATGACGGTGTGATGACAGTGAGTTATCTTGATTAAAAGAGTCATTGATAAATCGAAGTCTAGATTTAAGGTTAATAAATGTAAATTGCAATCTAATAATAATGGCGTTCGGACTTATGACGTTTAAGTTAATGGAATACTATTTAATGGGATGAGGGCTATATAGCTATATAACATGCTACATGTATATGTCATACGTCAAAATATATCCCTTCATCGATACGTAGACAATTTTTAATAACTACACTGTATTACAACTACTACATGTCACTTGGGGCCTGTTACACGATTGCACTGTTATATGGGGGAAACGTCCTGTTTTTAACATATACGAAACGGCAATATATGTCATTTAAATATTATGAACCAAAATTACGTTACCAATTACATACGGTAATTGCATATGCGTCCGGCTGACGTTCAAAACACCTTTTTATCTCGAAGTCGTCGATATGCCCAATGATTGTTCTATTCTATGTAGAATATTCCTGACTTAAGACAAGAACTTTATAAAACACTTGTATGTGATGCTAATGCTTACTATTAAGATCCATGTTGTTGCTTTCGAACACATTGTTCTATTGTCATTATGACTCTAATACCGGTGATAAATCTATTGTACATAAAGTTGTCATGTTATGTGTGTCCAACGCCATCTATCAATGTTAAGTGGACTTGCGTTTTATCATTAACATGGTCGCTTCTGTCACATACATGTACGTTCTTCCGAATTTACATATGGAGCAAACCAATCTCGAAGAAATGCCACCTTATAATATACATATGGACTTAACCCTGTTTTCATATAAAAATAATCTAGACATAAATACCAGTTTGTTCTCGTACAATCCAATATTCGTATTACGGTATTATGACGCGGATTAAAAAAGACGGGGAAATTTAAAGGCTCAAAAATATATGAAAGATACTATAAACCCCATATTTTAAGCAAAGACAAGATAAGCTAAAAAAAATAATATTTTAGAATAAAATACACAAGACAAATCTAACTCCCGTATTCATGCTTATAGATTTTGGACATTGACCGTTTTCCTACTTGCTTTTTAAGATCATGACTAGATCAGGACACGTGATGTGATATTGTGTGGTTTGTGATTTGTAGTTTTATACCATACCATCTCATATATTTGTCAGAATTAACCAACAGCTGCATTAAACAAAAACTTTCCACAACTTGCAACTTGGATTAGACATATTCACGTCTACAAAGGGTGAAGTGTTACAGTTATATTTATTGCATTAAGTGCAGTTTTTTCTGATTATACAGGGCGTGCTTGACAGCCGAAATTATACATGAAGACATGGTTTCTATTATGTTCATTTATCAACAGTAGAGACGTTTTGTTAATTATATTACATGAAGATATGCATGATTTACATATATCTCTTATGTATATATTTCAACTTCGCATACCTCATATATATATGTACAATATTTCATCGATGGTCTTTACATGAAATTCTATGTTCTCCATTTTTTATATAATGTTTATTTCGTATATGTTATGTGTAAAAGTTTGCCATATCTTACCTTGATTAAGAGGCTTATTTAATATATGAATGGCTATATTTTTATCATATCACAACTAACTTTTAATTAAATTAACAAATTATATCTTATGTTATGTTCTTTTATTCTCATGTATCTTATCTTATCTTATCATTTCTATGCATATCACAAGTACATGAATAACAAATAATTATAAAGCATATGCTTATTTAGTATTTCTCAATTTGGTATAAGATATTCTATTTTATAACATGTATATATTATATTTGGAATTAATTGAAAAATCAAATAATTCAAATAGTATGTATAACGTTGACAGTAGTTTTCGTTTTGAGCCAGATGATATATGTGTCCAACTTAACTGAAGCTATATCTTTTAATAGAAATGGAGTATACTACACACAAGTTAATTGAGATAGAGACCAACAATCACTTACACGTTATTACAAATATAATAAATTAATTTCTGAAATGTACAACAAATGTTGAAAACTTCTTTTAGTGATATTTTATTTACAAAAACATCTTTTTCAATAATCACAATAAAATAATATGATAAATGGCTACTTCATGTATGTGGAGTGTTTCGGGATGAACAAAAGATAAAATGTATTATGTACTTACCTATAACAATCGAAAAACACAGCGCTGCCATCTTATCCCCGTCGTTTGTGTCTGTATGACGAGAGATAACACACAAAGCGTTATAAGTCAGAGTGTGACTAGTTTAATTACTCCTAGAGAAGGAATATGCAAATTGGACTTCACGTCACAATATTGAAGGAAGGCACTTAGTTATGGAAGCCACAAAGTGGAGGTAAAATTCACATATATGGATTAACACTGACAAGGAATTATGAGCCTCCGTCTTAAAACAAAGTAATTTATTGAAAAGAAGTTCGTGACATTTTTGATTAACATAAGTGGTAAGCGAGTGTATATCACGCGCGTCATTAGGTTTACGCTGTCTATGTCAGTCATTCAGGCAACGATCAAAAATTCGGATCTGATGCTAAATGAATGATTGAAGTCTGTGCTGCGTCTCATTACTTAATTGCGCAGTTTTTTTCTTAATGAAATTATGAGATATTTCATGTAAGAGTAAAAAACCTATCTTCCCTGTACATTTATTTATTCATAGGAGATAGGATTACAGCACTTACATATTTCCTCATGCTTTGGTAAAGATACCGAAATATGACAATCAGCATATGCTGCCTTTATGAATTATACTCAATATACGATTACAATTCGACCTTGACTTCAACATAACGAGTCTATACTGCCACACTTTACCTCATGGATGATTCATGATAAATCAGTTAAAACGATTAGTATTAAAACATATCTCATATTAAAGCAGTTTGGCACTTTTTCACATTCACACAAGGATACGCACGCGTATATTATATATATACATATTGAGCATGAGGATGACAGCAACTTTGTGGAGATATATAGAGTCATTAGATATGATACGACGCTGAAGTATTTCCTTGTATGATTTGAAAATGGTTCTAAACATATCATTGTTTTATACTAGAACAAATTTCATTCTTTCAATCAAGTCAAATAGATCATTTGTGGCTGTTTATGAAAAGAACATTACCTCACGGAAACCTCCTTTTTATAAATACGGCTACAGCTCCGGTATAGTATAATTCCAACCTATTACGGATACACCAAATTACGGCTACAGCTCCGGCATAGTATAATTCCAACCTATTACGGATACACCAAATTACGGCTACAGCTCCGGTATAGTATAATTCCAACCTGTCACGGATACACCAAATTACGGCTACAGCTCCGGTATAGTATAATTCCAACCTGTCACGGATACACCGAATTATTCACTGTTTACATGCCTACACATTAACTGTAGTTCCTATTGCGCATATGTAGTGCATCATGTTATGATACCAAGATCAAAGTTGTCTATCACGTGGTTAGCTTACAGACAAATTAACTTACTAATTTCCTACAAATTATTTAAAAAAGAAAATATACATCATGGGGCAAGTTAAAGGATCGTTTATTACAATTCGAAATCAGAACATATGGTGTTTTTTTATATAATGCATGAAGTTTAAAAGATATGAAAATGAAAGTTAGCAAAGTTATGTTAAGCTAACAAAAAACAATCAAGTTCTTACCGGTGAGTAACCGAAAGTCTGGTACGCTTAATGTAACAGAGGTTATCAATTGAGACTTGTATAGTACTTACATTGTAAAAAATAGTTCATTCGAAACTACTTTTTGTTATTGCATTCAAAAACGTATAAATCAGACCGACAATAACGCTATTACAATGTATACATCTTTACTTTTGCAAATACCAGTTACCAAAGCGATAAGCTAACAGTTCTTTGACCAGTATTGTCCAGATCACCTTTGACCTGTCACCTGACAACATGACGTGTACAAAATGTGTTACTTGGTGTTCGTTTTACGATCACAAAATGGTGTTGATGTCAGCAAGACGTCAAACGTCTGATCTAGCACCACGTTCGCAATATCATCTTCCATATATGTACATGCAATTGCATACAATACAAATCGTACATGCAGTTACAAACACGTATTCATCAAATCACGAACGATATTTAATAAAAATAAGAGAAACTTAAATTCCATAAACAAATGGGTTAGATTTTGATTTATTTTCAATTTATCGCAAAATACAGATATGTATAAAATATGTATTTAAACGTTGTTCTGTAAAAACAGAACCGATACTTAAATCTAAAATTCAATATCACTTAGCTGAGCTTATCAGACTCGTAAATGAATAAGTCAAGAATATATAAAAGGTAATGAATTAATCCAAAACATTGTATAATATATCGTGTCTTTATGTAAACACCAATTGACTGTGGATTTACAAATTATCGAAAAGGACACAACAACTGTATCAAACAAAACTCAATTGTCGGTTTGGATTTATTGGAGTAAACATGTTTAACAGATAAAATAACTTAAGGACGTGGTTCCGTGTGTACTGTATGTGTGTATGACTGATAGAGTTGGTATGATTGTGTATTTGCGAATTTATAGTGCTTACTCTAAGAAATACCATCTCGGAAGCACCGGGAATAGGATTATATACGGTCATATTAGGCCTACAACGGGTTAACCAGCTGCTACCATTTTTTTATAGATTTGGCTATGCCCCGGCCTGGAGACGGATTATTTCTATAATTATAATTTTAATAATACAAAAAGCATTTAGGGTAATGGCAACAACTTGTTCACCCATTGTCAGTAAAATGTGACCGGGCGGAATGCGGTGCTAGCACGGTGCCTTCGGCATGGTATTTTAGTCAGATAGCACTATAAAGTCGGCATGCTATACGCACTTCGACAAGGAGGCAATTACACCAACATACCCTGTCTCCGACATGCATGCTTACACAACACAAATGGCAGCACGTCCTCGAATGACCTCGGCAGTCTTAGGACGTTGAATAAAATAAAACTAAACCAAGCCCGGATGGCAATTGTTTATGACGTCAATGACCACGAGTGACCCAAACATTAGATTATTATTCATGACTTTACGAACAATAGCGTGACCACGAAAGGTCAATGTAATTTCATCTCACTCCTAACATGGCAGTGTGGTCCGCATTTTGAGCAAAAATAAACGCTGAAAATCATCGTTTCTTTTGGTGGTTTTAGATTATGAATTATAATGTGGATAACTGGATCCGAGCCAGAAAAACCGATGTTTGCGAAATGTTGCAGACACAGTTCGATTACCCTCTCCGGCACACATACACACATGCACGCCTACACAACACACATGGATGCACGTCCTTAACTGACCTTAGGTGTTAATACATGTAGGACGTTAAACAATATAACACCAAGCCAAACCTCTTACTTATGAAACTCTATCTAAAATAAAAACAACGATTATCCCGATACTTGGTATTCGCATCTTCTCCCTCATGAAAAACAAAACGGCATAAAACGAGACATATACAGCAAAAGTGCTAGAACACTCGTGTTCAAACAGTAATGTGTCAGACATCATTCTAAAATTCTCATTCAATAAGGAGGCGACTGTGGTGTGATCTGTTTCTGCTCGTTTATTTCATGTATTCTTAATTTGTTCACGTTTCTTTTTTATTTGCTAATCTCATTACTCGTCTTTTTCGATAAATGCATTTTTTGTTCAGTTGTATCCAGTAAATTACGATATACGGTGACAATGATATCATTTTATTAATCACGGAATTTTGATTATTTTCTTCATACCTACCGTCAAATCAGCAGCTGTATAACTGTGTGGTGCGAGGTGACCTGGTGCTTACACGCCTCAAACTCAAAAATGCAACAGTATCGTTCTCGTACACGTTTATTTCAGGTTGAAGAGCTTAAATAATGTAAATCATATATAAATCGGATAATTCCATAACAATTTCAATAATTACCATTCGTATTACTTGATAATTCAAGAGCACATGAAGAAACAGAATGTACATTTATTAATATAGCGTTATTTGGAAAAGTTAGATCTTGTTTTGATAATTTTAAATAGTTATTCGTTAAGATAACCAATATAAAAAGGCTGTTCATGAATATTATTCAGATTGTTTGAAAAAACATTGTGAAGCCTTAACAGCGACATGTTTGTTTATTTATAGCGTTTGTTTTGCCGTTGGTGGTAAACGACTTTACTTAAAATGCTTATTTATGACGTAAAAAGTCCATTACTTTTGATTTTAGCGGTTAAGTACACATGTCACTGTTGTCAGTTAGTGGCGAGATTATTTAGGTTAATGTTTGCAGCGTAAATGTTGATAAATTACGTTCCTTCAGGCGCGCCCCTACTTGGGTTTTCCATTTATTGTCCGGACAAAACGTCGTCATTTGGTAGTAAAATATTATGTTTGTAATAACGATGTTTACTTTACAGTTTCAAATAAATACGTCGACACGGCGTTACTGCGCTTTTTTATTCGTGTATCGGTAAACGGTTTTGGTACAAGCAAGCACGTTCAGCGAAGGTTTTAAAATACACATAAATGATCCCAACAAAGTCTTGTTTTAAGCAGCACTGTCGATTGTTCGTAGCAGCAGTCTGGTCAGTAAGCGTGCTCGGCAGTGTGATAGGACCAGTGACAGTTAAACACGACTGTACAATGAGGGAATGCATACTTATAGAGTACATAATAACTCCTACCAACATGTAATGGTAACTTCATATTCTGCTAATGATCTTTTGAATTTGTTATTATCGGTTATATCGCTGATATGATGACTTAGCTACATTATATTTAGTCATATAGTCACCTTATAACCATGCGTGCTTGTGTCTATGTGTGCTGGAGGCAAGGTAAATCAATCTATTTGCCTCCTTGCGGTAGTGCGGATCAGGTACCGACTGTACAGTGCTATTTGCTAAAATATCATGAAAAACGCACCCAAAACAGTATTCCAAAGGACATATTACACTGATAACAGGTAAAACAGACAACCCTGGAAGCCGAATGTTAAGCAGGGCAAACAACTGCAATTTTTAAGGACGTTGGTATGTCTGGGGACAGAACCCATTGCCTACCCCACCTGAGCGGATTTCAACGCTAATACCACACGTGTGGTATTGCCATGTAAGGCACTAGGAAACGTCCCCTGCAGATAGGGCGTAAGAATTGTACCTGCTGCCCCCAATTGCATGATCGTAAGAG
>JAUMHH010196746.1:0-13673 GCA_032359455.1 Chlamys rubida | reverse complement strand
CAGTGCGTCATTACTTCATATAGCGTAGCCATGGTAGATTGCAATCTGTCCAATATTTCATGAGTACATGCGCCATCGGATTGAAGATGGCGCGGTGCATTGGTTTCACTAAAGGAACTAATTTGTTTTTATATGAAAGTGCGAAAGAGAAATAATCAGCCACTCATGTGTGCAGTATTCAAAAAAATGTCGAGATAAGACTTTTTGAAGTCCTGAACTCGGCAAAGCATTGTGCTAAACTATATTTCCTTCTGGTAGAGATGCTGCACTCACTCACGCTGTCTATCACACAAGAAAAATTATATTAGTTTACCTTTCTATGATGTCAGAATGAAACAAGATTACGCATAACGATACCAGCAATTTTGAAGGCTAGTACGTGTACATGTATGAGCTGGGTTAGGCGGAACCGTTGTAGTGGGTGCCAGTTCAAACATTCCGCGATGAAATTTAATTTGTTGGTATGCATATGGTTAATGTATGTATGGGCTACCAGGTTAAACGCTAACATAGAAAGGATATATCTATTTACACGTCATCTAGTAAAATCCTGCATTTAAAATAAATTTAAAATCGTGAAAATCAATTGTTTATATTGAATGGAATGGATTTGTACACCAAATATACTAAACACTGTACCTAGTTGATTATCAGGCATGTTGAACATTGTACATGTCATTGGGGATAGTATGATCATGGTACTTTTAAATAATTGATAACTTATCGAGCTAGACTGACCTTGATTAGTTATGTACAATATACAATACTCGTAAGGCAGTACATGTACATACCTGTTGGTTTAAATTAATATTGGAGAGATATAGTATGTTCTATATGATAGCATACTGGACTCTAGCCCTTGTGTTCACTGTAGCTGAGGAAACTTATAAAAAGAACGATGCTATTACACTGTAACCCGATTTGAATCAAAGGGTTGGTGGCTTTGGGCTGGGGGAAGGCGTCCAGTGGTGGATGGGGTCCAGTTTCGGTCCCTAAACACAAGAAATCGGTAATGCAATCAGGTTGTAGAATAAACGCTTAATTTATTAATCATCAAGCTACTGATTAACGTTCGGTTTAAAACATGACAACTGTACAAAGTACTGGCTGTTTAACACAAAAAGCTAACTATTAAAACTTCCAGAACAAAAGAATGCTTAAAGTTCAACATAATGTTATTAGAACTAAAAATCGATGATGAAAAATGGAACGTTTGATGAAAGAATTATGCTGATATAGGTATTTACATATAAATGTATTAGGCAGACAGGCGAACTTGAGTAAACCATTTTTTTTGCAGGCAAGTGAGACTTTGTAATTAGTTTTATCATATACGTAGTGACAGTTTTTGATTTGTGATGAATAAGAGTGTTTGTACGGACATTGCGATGCCTACAGACAGGCGTCTATTTATGTGTTGAAAACCTGCCAGGAACAATTTTCAACGAATGCAGTGGTATGCGTTAATTAGTTTTGATATTTAGTCGGGCATTTGGGTGTTCACAGTCCGCGTCAACGTGGTCAGTCGGCAACCTGCTGATAGCTGTGAGCATCGATAAAGACAGCTGCTAGCATGGATCGACTTAGATACAAAACACTCGTCTTCCTCCAAGAAGGGCCGAATCCGGAAGTCACATACCGGAAGTTGTAATTACAATTAATATCCGTAAATTGAACTGTTCCTTTAAACATCGAGGCTACTCTTCTACTCAAGTTTCGTAGTTTATCGACTATGCTTGTCTGCTCTTTCGTTGTATTGCGCGGTTACGTGGATTCGATTGCGGCTCACCGTGTGCGAGTCACATGACGAAACTGTCATGGCTGACAACGTTAACACGTCAACAGGAGTGCACGTCACACATCGACGTTTTGTTAGCAGAATAGTTAGGGATGTCGTGATAATCTCACTTTGACTGATTCATTCAGTAATTGGTCGTGATGTTGTAATGTTTGCCTATTACGAGTGGAATAATTAATTACAGAGTGTTGTATTGATGATGATGAGAATCGTTGTTGATTACAAATAGTTTGCTTAGTATTGAGATTCGAACATTTAAGGGGCCGACTAGATTTGCTAAAAAGTTTTAATTAAAAGTGCATCGGTAACCATTGTATTGAGTAAGATTCCAGAACTCAGTGAAAGACTTGTGATCAACTTTTAACACCTTCACAGATGCTATGTAATAAGTTTGCTAATTGAATGTTACAGAAACACATCAAACAGGAATTTAAATAATGAATTACAAATGTGCATTGAAATTAAATTAAACACTATGTAGATCCAGAATTTAAACAAGGCAGAAAGCTAGGGTGATAGGTTTCGCCAAACACATCGTAGCTATGTGTTTATCTCTGTTATGTCAGGCTTGACTTTGGGGGAATATGAATAAATAAAATGAAAATTATAAAAAATGAATTTACTGTTAACTCATTGTCTAAGGACTGGACACCCTGACAACTCTGAGCAAAGTGCCTCCTGTGTCTAGACCAGGGACAGTATATAGAGTATACGTCCCTGGTCTAGACAGATGCCGTCATTGAAATCATGAAGTGATCGTCATAAATTCTAGAGATTGGTCAAGGAGGTCTAAACACCAATAACGCCTCAGACATATTACGTAATAAGCTCTCTGTAAAGTACATGTAGGCAGGGGGACTGATCCCCCATAGTCCCCTTGAGGTCGGGAGTCTATCCTCAGAGTTACCTCTATATTGATAACAGGGAGAGACATGTACATGTTGATTCGTAACCTCTACGTGACCTCTATAAAAGTGAGAGATAGATTTGCATGAAAGGTACATAGCATGGGCGGCAGACTAACAGAGCATGCTATATAAACGTAATTCAATACATTTAAATACTACGCTCCCAGTCTATAAATCCAATGCACTGTGGAAATAAATTTTGTCAAAGAGACCGAAAGAAGTGGAACGGCAATAAAAACAGCAATAAACCTAGCGACCTATATTCAAGTAAGAAAAAAAATAGGATGAAAAGATGGCGGTGATCCAATGCTCCATTCGTCCCAATGGACCAATTCTAAAAACCAATCATCGTTCAGCGTGTTGTTAATCTTTGTATCCTATATTTCAACGAAGGTTCACTCTCAATAAGGACAACAGTACAATTATATAATATACAACAGTATGCCAAAACTGTATTACACTACACCATACAACTGTATCGTTATTGCTTGGGGTTAAACAAATACTATTTCCTTTAAAAAAAAAAAATGGTCATATGCATTTTTAAAATAAGCGGATAATGAATAATTTCAAATTAATAATGCATCAAGCGTGTGTACATATATTATTAACCTTACAAGGATACGATAAATGTGTCTTTCAAATTTACAACTAAGAAATCAACCAGAAGTGTCTACCATCTTGTATCTAGAAAGCTGAACGAAAGACACACACATAAATACTCAGAAAGTATACTTTTAACTATCATAAAGGTTCAGCAAGCCTCCTTAAAGATGGCATTGTCACGTTAAATTGCAACCTCCTGATAAAACCCAAATCGAAAATCGAGATTAAGATATGTTATTTGGATATATTGATCTTGTGCTTCAGCTATAAATGAAGTTACGCGAACGCAGTCAATGATAAGGCATTAAGTACATATAAACTTCATTTATTCTAAAAAAATAAATAAAAAGAAAGTCATTTCAACTTTTATAAATTACTCATGTTTGGCCGGATGTAAGCGCGCGGAGGTCTTAATGTGGAAGGAAACAGGAGTACTAGGAGTAAACCCACGTGGTCGAGCGGGTGACACCATACCTTTACCTGTCCGATCGAGGAATCGAACCCTGGTCGCCTTGGTGAAATGCGATTGCGCTATAAACTGCACCATTCGACCAGCAAAGCCAGTAAGACTGGTGTCTTTATAAAAAAAAAGGTTCACCAATATAATTACATGGCAATCCCTTCTCCGACCCAACGATTTGGTACGAAATGACGTATTATTCGAAATTAATTAATTTATCTAGGCCATGCAGGGCTTGATATCTATTTTACTCGTTGTGGAGAGGCACGTGTTTTGAATTGCGGTCCTTAAGCATGAGTTTTGAGGGGGTCGGAATTTTTTGGTGACAAAAGCATCGTTTAGGGGGCTTTTTCGATGTACAATTAATAATCGTACGTCATATTACCTTGATTGGAAAGTAATTAGGTATTTGTGATATTTTACTGTCAAGTTCAAGTCCGGATATTGATAAGTTCCCTGCGACGTCCAATCAGGCAATGTTTCCCGGTCAATTTTTGTTCCAGTCTGATCGCTTCCGCCACAGGAAGTCGGCGACAATAGCTAATATAATGAATTGTGTCTGATATCAAAGACCGAAACGGAATTATTTCTTTTTAAATGGACTACTTGGTCGATTACTGTCTGGAAAACAATGTCGCCGACTGTCTGCGGAAACGTGTAATCGCTTTCGCTCACTAGGAACTCATTGCTAAGTAACGAGTTATTTGGATTTAACAGCGTCAGGATGGCTTGCGTGAGTAGCGATGCTTTCGCTGCATTGTTAGAGTAACACACGCCTCCATACTGCTTCTTAACAGATTTATATAAACGAAAACATTTCAATCTAATATAAATTGCAATAATAACGAACACGTGTTACATGTACAAGTGTAACAAGTTAACAACGAACTACGAGAGTTTAACGAGTGGAAAGTAATCTTAATAAACGGCATGTTTGTTGCGCATAGTTCCTCTGCCGTCCTAGGCCGTCCATATTAACTAACCCACGTTGTCTCAGGGTCACATACCGCCGACTTACAATAAACATTATATTTCCCATTAGTCGTTATCCGTTATTGACGGATTTCCTATGAATTTCTTCTTTGTAGCTAATCCATCAGTTAGATGTTAGCATTGTGGCGCGTAAACATATCATACATATGGATAACCCTCGGAGCACGCTCACACATAATTATTACACATATTTTTTTGGTATGTTCAGTGTCACTCCCTGTGGGAGTTATAATTATTGTCGAGAAACTCGTGATCATTTATTTACTGTCGCGGACTGCGTAGGAAACTATGTAATCATGTTCGCCGACTTTCACTCACAGTAGAGGACGCTTTTGGAAAACATGTACTGTGGCGGAGACTCTTAGGTAAACATGTACTCATATTCGCTGACCGATTGCGAACTCCTGTATTGAGTAGCACAGTCTTTAGGTAACTTACAGTATTTACTCACATTCGCTGACTGATTGGGAATTCGTGCATTTATTAGAAGAGTTTAGATAAACCTGTACTCATATTTGCTGACTGTCTGGAAACTCGTAAACACACAGTGACCGACGCACAAGGAAACCTGTACTCATATTCGCTGAGACTTTGGGATAAGAAAAGGTACATAATGAACCTTGAGGCGAGTCCACGATGTTCTGGAAGGGAACGTGTCTTCTGCTTTATCGATGACACCCGCGATTTAAATTTAAGTACTGTTTTTAGTGGCAAAGTCTTTAGATAAACATAAAGTAATATAACAGCTTCACATCGATAATACGGGTAGTGACAATACAACTAGAAGACACTCTTATAAGAACAATCAAAATCATTGACCTTTACATCTCCAAGGAAATAACACGTTTCCCCATGAGATCCCCGTGGCGATCATTAAACTTTTCCATGGTCAATCTGCATGTTAGGAAACCCTGTATGTGTTGTAAGTTTGTCCATCAGCAGGAGACATATATATCACGGATGTCATCATATTCGGAGCAAGCTCTTGTGTATCGAATCAAATGCGACTTGTAAACACCGTAGGTAAGGGAGTAGGGATGTTACTATCAAGAAAGAGAAAAGTAAAGGCGAAATCGTCCCGCTTATCGTGCAACTTAGTAGCCAGCCGTCTTTGTTAGTCATGTTGTAGATATCGATCAAGAAAAGCGGCTGAAAAGTGTGGTGTCCTTGTTGAACACAACCCAACCAATTAACATATTATTGTTTGTCATTTTTACTGTTGCTTTTTTCCTGTAAATCCCCTACTACAGAACATCACAGTACATATGAAGCACTTGGTCAAAATACTTGGCAAATTGCTGTGCTTTACCTTGTTGATAATATTAAATTACTGAGTAATTTATTCTTTGAGTTCGAATTCCGAATTTTGTTGAAACTTTGGTATTCTCTATTTTTTCCCGAAAATGTATAGGAAATCAAACAGAAAGAGAAGTTCATGTACCGAAATACTATTTTATACCTGTGATTTTAAAGAAAGTGACACCCTCCAAAACTTTTAAGTCTTAAAAACCCTTTGACTAAAACATCGGAACGAATAAGGTGGTTACGTTTTGTGATTTTGTGTTACAGGTCTATATATCCGTACCTGAAATATCTTGTGGGAAAACTATTTGTCTGCAAAACTGCATATATAATGAAGCAGAGGTGGATATGAAATTGTGCACGTCTACTCCAAATCGCTACATGTATAACTATATAATGACTTTAAATGTTTATACAAGCGTAAACCGCCATTATATATATTGGAAACTTTTACATGAATTTAATATAGGAATCAAAATATATAAATAATGGATCTAACGCTGTTACACACAGCGGAAGTCTCTCAGTTCTAAGATCGATTGACGTACGCGTTGCTCTTCCATTAACACCTGAGCATTAATTATGTACAGCGTTTGACTTTGCCTCTTTTGTGTTAATTAGCAATATGAACATATCTAAAGATAACATATTGAGATACATGTCTGTACAGTTGATATTTAAAGAAAATTAACAGGTCCAGGTGTTTCTGCGTCATTCAAATCGCGCTTTTTAAAAACTGTTTGAAATGTTTACGTTTTGTGTTACAAGCCTATATATCCGTACCTGAAATATCTCGTGGGAAATCTCTTTGTCAGCATCAGCTAGTTTTGATGAGCAGATAAAAACTGCATATATACTGAAGCAGAGGTGGATATGAAATTGTGCACGTCTGCTCCAAATCACTACCTGTATAACTACTTAGAATGTTTATATAAGAGTTAACCGCCATAATATATTGGAAACTTTTACATAAGTTCAATTTAGGAAACAAAATATATAAATAATGGATCTAACGCCGTTACACACAGCGGAAGTCTCTCAGTTCTTAGGTCGATTGATGTACGTGTTGCTCTTCCATTAACGCCTGAGCATTAATTTTTCTTTGTGATAGATCAACACATTACGATACATATCTGTTTACTTGATATTTCAAGACAATTAACACGTCAAGGTGTTCTGGAGTCATTCAAATCGCGCTTTTACTTTTTGAAGTTTTTACCGTTTTTAAAAATGATCAAAAAATTATTCCTTATTGTTGAAACTATTCAACTTCGATAGAAAAGTGTATTTGAAAAAAAGGTTTAATTATGTTTGAAGGTTTTTGGCGTATGTTTTTGAAATGAATTCATATTTCTTGTCTTTTCGAAGGAGCTACATTTTAGTAAAGGCGCACATCAAATAGGTCATTGAGTTTTTAATGATCTCACTAGCCCACTAGCTGCAAGGAATCGTTTATGAATACAATTGAATTAGAACGGGAATAATCCTGCTGAGATTCAATATTTGCATAAGTATATCGTGACTACACTGTCGTCTTAATGGCGCCGCCTATAAGTGTTATCTCCTTGATGACAAAATTGAAAATATATATAATTGGTTATACGTAAAATTAGCTTTAATTTCAAGATTTGTAGATTTCGTGACATACGAAAATTGGTAAAATAAAGAAACAATTTCTCCGGAGATTAGAAAATGACTACATGATAAGGAAAGAACGTCACTTTCGTACTTGAATATAGAATCATGATTTCCTCGAGGGATCATGTGCGCACAGTCGTTTAATGTTTAAGAGTCCCGTATTTACCGTCTCTATTTGGCTTTAAAGAGCGTGTTTACGCTAACTGTCTAGAGGATCGAGTTTCCACAGTCGCTGATTGTCTGAGGGTTCAAAAGTTTACAGTTGCCGATCGTTTTCGCAAAGTTGCTAACCGTCTTGAGGATCACAATCACGAACTTACTTTATTGAGAATTGTGTTCGAGACAGTCGCTCACTATGAGAGTTCACGTGACTACAGTCGCTTAATTACTGTCTGGGCGATCCTGGACGGACAGTCGCTGTCTTCTTGTTCAGACGATTATGTTCTTGTACAGTTGCTATTTGAGGGGGTTGGTGTACGCACAATCTCCTACTTTCTAACAGGAGTTTAATAATAGTCGCTAAGAGTCGGGGATGGAGGGGAAGGTCATGTTGATAATGTCACTGACTATCTAGAGACACATGTGTTTAACTTTGCTGATTTTCTGAGAACATGTGTACTTACGTTAGTTGCTGCTCTATGACAGGTCATGTACGTTATTTGAAAACAGCTGACTGTCAGAACAGGTCATGTACATTAGGTTACTGTTAGGGGAGACATTTGACTTTCTATCAGAGATCATGTACTAACGGTCGCTGACTGTCTAGGAGAGGTCAAGTTCAGTAGTTTAATGTCAGGGGAGCCGTGACCGTCTAGGGCATCGTGTACCTTCAGTTGATCATTGTCTGGTAGATCGTGGACTAAAGTTCACTGACCGTCTAGGTGGTGTTATGTACTGGTAGTAGGTAACTTTCAGGGGGAAAATACACTTCTGAGAAAATCGTGGACTCGCCTCAAGGTTCATTATGTAACATTTCTTATCCCAAAGTCTAAAAATATCTATTGACCAATACAACGGACAAAATGAGAAAGCCATTCTTACATATTAGACTTATTGCCATTATTGTTAAGAAACACGATGTCTTGTTTCCCTGGTACTAATAGCTTTATGCAAGCCCGAATTAATTTATCAAAGCAAAAATAATTATTTTGTTTGCGGTTTTGTTTCTTATAGTTTTGCTGTTTTTATCATTTTTTTGCTCATCTGATTCCAGCTAAAACACTGAAAGAATTTAACCATTATCTTGCTATACTGGGGTGCTTGCCCTTGAAATGAAATGTATAATATTTTTAATATTTTGATAAATTGTTGTGCAGGGAAGATAACAATCGGTAAAATTTCAATTGAGGAAAGCTGTTAGTTTGTTATAAAGGTATATGTTATATATACTGTTGTGGGTTTAACCACGGGTCTAAAAACTCATTTTACATTTTATCAGATACAAAAGTAAAATTACATGCACTCTATGTGTTAAGTCTTTGAGGATTGCATGTACTTCCATTTTGACTATTTGATAAGAAAGCACATAATTTCAGGTGATTTCATTTGTTATACATATTACATGTTGTTATGCATGTTTGTCAAAAAGATATATATATATTGTAATTACGGTTTTTGAATGCAGTAAAACATACGCATGTCGTGGTAGAACAAAGCCCCTTAATTATAAGATAGACCAAGTGTACATTAAGACTATTCTTGGTATCTGATGTGTAGCATACTGAAAGAGCAGAGCGTGATATCGACATTATACATGTTAGTGACTAAGTCAAGGCTAGATATAACATTGTTATCGCGAGATTTTCCACTCCACAAACTAATTTTTAAATGCTCGGCCCAAAAAGTGCAAATCAAGGGAAGTAAACGTGCTAATATCATTTGTTGAATAAGAGCAATATGACCGGCAAAACAAGAGCGTGAGGGGAAAACACGATGTTTTATTTTTGGCCATGTGATCAAGATAATCCACTCATCACGCTGTTATATAGATTAAGCATAACAGTATGTTATACAAGCCTGGAATTTAACATTGTCATTGATAATAAGGAAATGTACTGCACGTGTTACTAAAAATAATCATGGTTTATATTGTAACAATTAAGAAACAAGACTTTTCAAGCTTGTATTGATCATCATTGTTTGATCACCGGCAAGAAGCGCGCACTGAATTTCTCCGAGAAAACATTGATTGAAATATTGATTTAGGTTCAAAATTGAAAGAAAAATAGAAACATTGCTTCTAGTTTAATGTCTAAGCAGATGACTCAAAATTATCGTTGATGTATTATTCTTTCATTTTTGTCGCTAACCTTGATCATGCAATGGTTTGATATTTATTTTTTTGTGTTAAACACGTTTTGGTCATATCAGCAGATGGAAATATTCTACTATATATGTACATATATGTGCCATTCTAGGAAAAATCGCCTTATTGAACTAGCCTCTTTTAAATATTTTGACCTTCTAGTCGCTGCTATCGAGATTACTGAAACTTGAATACAGAAAAACTATTTGAGTATATTGTTTATGGAAAAGAGGAAAAATGATCATATAGATTAATGGATTTGTATAGTATAAACTTTGGTAGTATATAGGACAATAAATGAAAATAGCACCTAGCGGTGAAAAAAAAAAAATCTGATCCATTATTCGTTAAGGATGTGTATGTTTATCAGAAGTATTATAGACATTGATCGGGGTTAACCCTTGTACCACTGTATATCGTAATGGACTCATCCAGATAATTGAATGTTAGAGTCTACGTAAGTTGCATAGGGGTGAAAGGGTTAACCATGTTGCATGTCCTTTGGGTATTTGTCGTATCAGAATTTTAGGAAGTAGGGATGACGTGTCTTGCGGGAATGGTACTATAAAAAACAACTGCTTCGGAGATTGTGAAATAAATAAACCATAGGGAAAATCAACAACATATCTGTAAAGTAATTTACAAAAAACAACTGTCTACAACTACCAGATGAATGACGGTCTATAAATAGCTATCACATGACCTCACTATTGGCGGTACATAAAACAAATATAGCTGCCACCTACAAACAGATAACATAACAACAAACAGATATGTTCAAAGAAGAATGTAAGACACAAACAAATGATTTCACCTATGAAATTTGGTACATGTAATAGATTACATGTGCCAAAATGAACTACACTGCATCACCATACAGCTGTTTCGTTCATCTAGAACTCATCAGTAACGATACGGTCAACACAGGCAAACTGACCTTAAAATAGAAGTGAAGGTGCTGCGAATCCCTTGTTTAAATGAATTTCAAAAGTAACATATAACTATATGTTAGTTAATTTTTATTTATATTATTACTATGAATTTAAGTATCTTAGTAGTTCACTAAGTAATGAAAAAATATATATATTATTGACTTTTCATGAATATGTATGATCTTTGAACTCAGTAGAATGCTTGTAGGTTAATTTTGTACTCACAAGGAGGTACATTAGTGAAAAACGTGTAACATTTTAAACCAGTTCTGTACGCCTTGTCAATAATTTACCCTCATTTACGAGTAATTCCAGTGCTATCGGATAATCTTCACCGACGTGCATGGCATTTGAGCTTTTTGTTCTAAAGATGCAATATACCTAGGATCAATTCTGGTTCGATTTGTGTTGAGATATTTTAGACTTTTAATATAAAAAATACCTTGAAAATTAACAAATAGTGTACGTTTTTAAAATGTGAACAAGTATATAAATAACAAAGTGTTGGTCTTTGCCAATTTAAAACGATTTAATTACATAGTATTTTCAAGAAAACAAGTACAAATTTTTGGGTTTTTTTTCACTCAAAATTTTCAGAAATGTTTGTAGACGCTTACCCTTCTGGAACGCACACTCTGGTTATCTTTGTACTTTTTTTTAAAGCTTTCCATGTGAAAGTGTCCTTCTTTCTTAATCTACCCTTATTCACTCATTAAAATATGTGACGTTATCGTAATATTTGCATTTGAAACACGGTATACTTTACACAAACACGAATATAGCAAATTGTGTTAATAATATCAACAACTGCATTGGTTCAATGATGGTTAACTGCAAGTTATCAGCGATAACAGAATATATTTGAAATAGTTTTGTTGTTGTTTGATATATATGTATTTGTATTAACGATGTAAACTCTCTTTTCATTTTGCTGATTCATGAAACAAGCAGTAATAAAATGCATCTCGTTAAATAAAAACTGAGAATACTTCAGAAAAAACAAACACAATAAGGATTCATTATGGAAATACACGGTTATCTTACACAACGTAATAAAACAAACAAGGCAAGGCTCTGTTGCCTATTAACAAAGCCATCACCATTACGTTCATTAACGAGTTAAGCAATAACTTACATTTGTATAAAAATATCAAGTAATAATATCACCCGAAGAATTAATTAGAAAGAACCTTTATGCAAGAAATCAAATAGTATTGTTACGACTACCTTGTTCATGTCATTAACAACGTTAATGAGGAGGTAATGATGCGGTGGCTGGGACAGGAGTTCCTTTAATGTTAACCAAGTCTATTGTTATGTTATACGTAATGGCATTTTTACACCTATGTAAAGGTATTCCAAGCTATCATCAAAAGACAATAAATACGCTATCATGTAAATGCTTTGGCTGTTCAAAAGGATTTACAGCTCTTTAGGACTGCTTTACTTTCAGTACAGGGACGCAGGCGGGAGTAGTATACCGCTTTTTCATTGTTTTTATCATATCAATGTGGTGATGTATTCAAGGGGCTGGTTAGTTATTTAGTTGTCCTATTATCTGTGAGGATCGTCTTTGTATGCCCTTCGCTTTCATGAGGACGCAAAACCCTGTATAAAAATCATGACACAAACCTGGTCATCGTAATATTGATGTGTTATACAACAGAAATAGCATTGCCGATGTTAAGGAGACAGTTTTAGATTACAAATGCAATTAAGTATATGATAAAAACTTGTACTTCTATGGTCATCCGCTAAATGTTGCATTGATTTCCCCCGATTTCCTATTGTATTAATGTCTCCTTAGTTCCTGCTTCATAGACAGACCTTCATTTACTGTTATATTTATCATTACGTTCTGTATTTGTGTCTGCTGGGTCCTGTCGTGTAAGATTGTTCATGTTTTCTTTTATATCTCTGATTTTTCTAAACATTATATTTTGTGCCTAATTTGTTCCAATGTTTACTTTTTTTTTACGTTGACATTTAAAAAATCTGGAATCATTATACTATTATCCGGCTGTATTGAGGTGCATTTGTTTTGGAAATGGATGATAAAACAAACCCTGTATACACAATGAATGTCCTTGAACACGGGAAATCGCTGTTTTAGTATTGTTGTTAATAGCAAAGCCGAAAGTACACTAGTCAATATGTCTTTGATAACGATTTGTTAAATGTAACAAGAGGAAAGCTATTTGTTAGTTAGTATAATAGAGGTTTCTTGCTATAATGTCAGAGCGTGGGTTGAACCACAGATGTAAAATTAACTTAACATTAAAGTGTTAAATGCATTCTATCTTTAAGTCGTAAGGATGCATGTTCTTCCATTTTCACTGTCTGATAAGAAATCAAGTGAGGTCACGTGATTTTATTGGGTTTTTTTCAACTTGCAGTATTGTATGCCGCATACAGTGATATCACTGTTCCGAGCGGAGTAAAACGTAAACATACAGTGATATTACTGTTCCGAGCGGAGTAAAACGTAAACATACAGTGATATCACTGTTCCGAGTGGAGTAACACGTAAGCATACAGTGATATTACTGTTCCGAGCGGAGTAAAACGTAAACATATGGTGATATCACTGTTCCGAGTGGAGTAAAACGTAAACATACAGTGATATCACTGTTCCGAGTGGAGTAACACGTAAGCATACAGTGATATCACTGTTCCGAGTGGAGTAACACGTAAGCATACAGTGATATTACTGTTCCGAGCGGAGTAAAAC
>JAUMHH010196735.1:0-13674 GCA_032359455.1 Chlamys rubida | reverse complement strand
GTGTTTCCTTACTTCCAACAGTTAGTATATCAGTAAAGTTATAATTCTATAATAGGTGTTTCCTTACTTCCAACAGTAAGTTTATCAGTAAAGTTATAATTCTATAATAGGTGTTTCCTTACCTCCAACAGTTAGTATATCAGTAAAGTTATATTCTATAATGGGTGTTTCCTTACTTCCATCAGTAAGTATATCAGTAAAGTTATAATTCTATAATAGGTGTTTCCTTACCTCCAACAGTAAGTATATCAGTAAAGTTATAATTATATAATAGGTGTTTCCTTACTTCCAACAGTAAGTATATCAGTAAAGTTATAATTCTATAATAGGTGTTTCCTTACCTCCAACAGTTAGTATATCAGTAAAGTTATAATTCTAATAGGTGTTTCCTTACTTCATTATACTGATGATTTATCAGTATTTCATATAGTATATCCGTCTGTAAATACAATTTAGCTTCAGATACGCATTAGAAATTATAGAATGCAACATTAATTGCACCATTAGCTCTCTCATTATACACTTCAAATATCATCCTCGAATCCTCAAAAAAAGTAAATACAGCTCTTAAATATACATCTAGATAAAAAAGAAATAAAAAACATTTCAAGATACAAATAAATATATCAGGTACAAGAAATGCATTGATCGGTTAATGAAATATTAGACTATGATAATATTTTTACAACGTATGAACTACATAACAACAAATGTATTAAGTACATTATGTTCTTTTTCTAGTGGTTGGTTAAATACATGAGAAGGAGTTATCTATGACGATGACGAATTGGGTGTGGTGTCCATAGTACTGGTCAGCGTAAGTGGATGGAATGTGGTCAGCAATTAGTCTGCTATGGAAATACATGAATGTTGATAGAGTGGCTACAGTGCAAATAGCTTGGTCAGTTTACTATATTACAATATAAAGCTTTACAAAATGTAATATCTTTTCAATTAAACATGCCATCTAAACAATGACGATATGGTCGGTTTCTTTACATGGAAAGAAAAGTTTAAAGCACGATAATATTGAAAAAAATATTAAACAACATCCATAAGTTCTTTGAGAGAACGCCATAAGTAAAAATGTAAATTTATTTTTAAATAAAAAATAAACATATATATAATGTTTTATATAAAAAATAAACATCACGCAAAATACGTCAAAACAAAGGGAAGTCCACTTTGAACACATAGAAAAGGGACCGGAACCATCTGACACAAAGTAAAATATATAACGTCAATAACCAACGACAAAATCAAAACTCAAAACCGATAAAAAAAAGGCAACATCAACAAACACCGATCATTTTAGAACTCAATGTCCATAAGAAAAGGCAAAACATCAACACACAAAATGGAACACAGAAGTGATTAAAACAGGAGCTGGGAAGACACCAAAATGAAAGAAAATGTACCATGGATACCTTCAAAATTTGGAGGCAAAACCGGGGATGTAAGAAGCCTAAGCGTTTCATTCTCTATAAAGTATCAACCCAGTACACTGACCATACATGTTGGGTATGTACCTACTTACAGACCTGCTTTGTTCTGTTTTCGCCAGGGTGTGGAGGGCGTGACCAATTAACTACAAGGACAGAAACATGTACGAGCAGAGAACGAGCAAACTGTAGGTTAGATGTATCGAGAACAAAAGATGTGTATTTAGTGATGATCAGATGTAAATGGACTGAACATAATAAGTTGGCACCATCGGTTTGGAAGCACAGAAGAGCGAAATACCTGTAATGCCAGTCTAATAGGTAACAACCATCGGCACTTACTACAGAAAAAGGAAACAGAATCGAAGATCAAAAATGCGTTTAATAGAAGAGCGTTGCTAACCATTTGTAATTTCATTGACACAATCTTTTATCATGACATGGACACAGACCGTTTGATGTATAAACATTTATATTTACAGGTAATTCATTACATTTCCTTTTATCTTTCACTGTGTTTGGAAGTTTCATTTACCTTCTATACTATTTGAAAATATTTCGCAATATCAGCATTCATAGAGTTCTCATCGACACCTTTTTTCTGTGTTTTAACTTAATTTTTCTCGTTATAATTTAAATAGAGTAGCTGATTTATTGACATCATATTGAATACCAAATTAGAAATGAAAAGATATGATTCAGGTATATGCATGTTGAAAGCATTATTTTATCCGAGCGATTAACAATAATGCAATGTGTTTCAGCAACTGTTTTCTGTATCACATTTCCATGTTTGCAATAAACTGTATTAGTTCCTCAGAACAAGTAAATAACGACGGTTATGTTTTTTTTGTATAGTTTTTTAATATTTAATTACAAGGACAATTTTATTAATATTTTTGGTTTGTGACAGATTCATTTGTTAACGACATTGGTCGGTGGTTACTTTCTCTCAGTTTCTCTCTGTGTGCGCTCTAATACAACGAGAAGCAGTATATAACAACCGTTTTTTATTATTCCATATTATTAATACATACATTCTACTGCTCATATCATAGTATTGTATTGATTCATCAAGGAATTTACTTGGATCTAAGAGACTCCATTTGAAATAAATTACTCGTAGCTTTATAGTTAAAACCAGATTAAGGCCCACACTCATTAATTAAACCATCATTGTGATAGATGTATCCGTATGACTGTAACATTTCCATGATACAATGTCCATGGGAAAAGGTGATATGCTATATAATGTTACCATTTACCTGAACAAAATATGAAATTATAATTAATAAATATACCAAAAGCATTTAGGACGAACAAAGCCATTGTCATTTCTGTGTATTTCAGTAATTCCTCGACATAAGATAACCTAATCACTGTAGTATATATTATAGTATAACTGATTTGTTACAAATATCTCGCAATATAATAACATCATAAAGTAACTTTTTATATGATACAGTATATTTTATAACATTCTTTCAATTAACACACTACATTTCCAGCAAAAACGCAGGCATACACAGAAAGGGAGATATTAGCCAGGTGGCACAGGACTAGTATTTAGCGCCTGATAAGGCAGCTCCTGCGAATTCCTCAAAATCGTATTGATTAATGTATATGCTAATTGTATAAATTGTATATCTGCGCTTTAGAGCGGCTTATGTTAGCTAGATATACGGCGCTATATCAATGCTGTATATTATATGATTATATATGGACAACCTAAATATGTAGATACAGTAAAACCTTGTTATATACTGCTGTCATTTGTCCAGGGAAATTTTGGCATTAAAAAGGGGTTTGGTGACAATCGAGAGGATATATACAAGGATTTCTTAATGAAAAGAGAACAAGGACCTTGAGATATGTCGGTAGTAATGGAGGTGGCATATACAATGAGGGGCATTATTTTGAGGTTTTACTGTATACGTTAAAGGATTGAACTATACTTTGGTGGTGATCATGGTGCTATGGATGCAAGGAGCGTTATGTATATAATATGTATATATATCTATGCCAGCATAGTGGCAAACCATATTTTGAAAGGCCATTGGCAATAAGTAAGTTACTAGAAAAAATCGATATTTACAAAAATTAAAGTGTAAGAATCCTTACAATTACAGGAAGATACACACAGAATACCTACCGTAGCCGTAGAAAAAGTGACGATAGTAGGTGGCCCCACGGTCGTCCCCTTCTATCACATGACCCCTGTGTAACACTACGTGGGGAAGTATTAGTCCAGTAGGTGTTGGCGCCGAGTCGAGTATTGATAAGCCACAACAGGCTGGAGAGCGACTTGGTATGGTACTTATTGCACTTTGGGACGTGTTCAGAGAGGGGTTTTTCGACACAGTAGTCTTTCCTAGACTTATCGTTCTTTCCTCCTCGCCTCCTGTCTCATTACGGAAAAATGAACAACTCAAAACGAGGCCATTGCTCTTATTGTCACCGTCGTCAGTGTCTTCCAAAATGTCTGGCGCATCTTTGTCAGCGGCAAAACTGTTGCGATTTGCAGAAGCAGCGGAGGCTCCTGTTGATATGTTTTTGGCTGTAAGAGCCTGGTGCTGTTTGTCCACCACGTCCTGAATGCTGAACCCCAGACTCTGACAGTCGTAGTGGTTAATGGCCTTGCACCGTAGCCTTTCCTCAGCACGGAGGTCAATGTCAATGTTTTCTGGAGTCCTTGCTCCAGACTCTACCTCGGTTTTACCACGGAGCTTGTTGAGCAGACCTTGTGGTCTTGTTTCTGCAGTGATAGACTTTGCCCTTGATTTCCTGTCCTTGTGTTTGAATTTTGATTTTGTTCTAGGACTGTCCACTTCATCCTCCCCGACCACTTTATCAATCGGAACACTTCCATTTGTAGCCTTTTCGAAATGTCTGTCTCTGATGCTGTTGGCCTTTACGTCAAACCCGCCCCGTAATAACTCACTCAATTTGGCCGGAGCGGGACTACGTTGATCTATATTCACATCCTTGAAGTCTTTTAACATTGCAAAGAAACTGTCACTACTCGTGCTTGTGCCCATGATATCGAGAGAGGAGGTACTCCCGTAGTCACGGTGTATACTACGATTGTGCACATCGTCAGCATCAATATACTCGATGCTATCCATCTCCAGATTACTATTGCTGCGATAAAGCCCCCGACTGAATCGCTTTGATGAAGAACTACCACTGCTTACACTACTACTCATTACGCTGCTTTCTGGGGTCTGTTTTGGCTTTGGGACAGACTTTGAATGAGAGTTATTTCCCCTCGTTGATGCTTCGTTTCTACCATTGCCTTTATTCCATGATGAACCAGACTGTGTGCCGTGAAATGTGGCGCGGTGACCCCCCCGAACCAGCCAGCTCTCGCCATTGTGTGGGGCAACGTCACCCGTGTCCTTGAATCCTACACGTCTGTCCTTGTCGCCGGCACCTCCCTTGAACTCACCCGATGTGTTGAGGCCGTTCAGGTTATCTTCTGACCCATAGTGGTGCCTTTGGCGCGATGACGGGGAATGGTCCCTTTTATCCTGGTAGATGGGTAACACGCGCTGTTTATAGTACTCCACCGCCCGCGCTGACCTGTGACGGACATTGTCCACCGATACACTATTGGCCTGTGACATAATCAGTCTTTAAGTAGTAAACACTCTCAATTTTCAATATCACACCAATTCACATATATTACTTTAAATACTTCCATTGGTTAAAAATAATGATAAAATATTCCAATATCTTTCACAGAGAGATAACGCAAGTCGTTAAAACACATCCAGCGAAACAATCTCACATTAAATCCAGTTTTATACATAAATAGAAATATTAATCCTTGAATAATCCTACGACATTGTGGTTGAACCTAATGGCTGCTGCTTTAACCCATATTTGATGGTCATGTTGTCCCCTGGCTGGATCAGCTCCCAAGGGATGGAGACGGGCCATATGACGAGGCAAGCAGCTGTCTAGGGCTGGCTATAAGGAAGCAGTCAGGTTATGTCTGCCATAGTCAGTCGGAACAGTTTAACTCCTGCTGGTCGCCTCCGACATTATCTAGATAATAAGAAGATTAAACCACTTTTCCACATTCCTCTGCCTTTCAGTTCCCAACTTCCTCTCGCATCAATGTTCCAGTTTCCCTGCAAAAAGAATAAAACACAGGGATGACGAAGGATATTGCTGATAGATTCTCCCCTGTTTCAAGCTTCCCTAACAACTACGTATACAGTCGAGCTAGTATTACTGTAAGGCGCAATCTGGACATACCAAAGTGCAAATTCTACATCAAATGCCATCAAAACCACCCCTCTGGTTTTTTTTATTTTTTATTCTACGGTGTAGAGAGATAGGGTATTCAAATGTTGTGAAAACAATCTAACCACCACGTACCATCATCAACGATCTATGGACATACGTAATATACCTTCAAGGTTTTGATATCAAAAGGTTTCCGGGGAACAGCAGGAAATCTCGGTATAAAGCCTCACCGATGCTTATAATACTTTGCCAATCTATATCTCCCAGAACCATCCTGATACACACACGCTGCAAATGTTGCCTCCTAATTCCAAAACCAAAGTCTTCCGGTTTTTCTCTCGTTTTTTTTAACCTATAATTTTTGATATTTTGGCATTTGGCAGCCCATTCTGTTGAGCAGTTTGCAGCGGTTCCTGATATTGCCTGATTTGATTGCAGGACTTGTTGTGTCTGATGCATGTGGTAAGATGTGTAGTGAAGGGAAACAACTGTTCTGGCCCCTCCCTCTGATGTCCCCCTCCCCCTATAGATCTGATCCCACTAGTGATGTCCCAGACTGCTAATTAAATGGTGATGTCATATGCCCATGTATCAAAGCAAAGAGAGTCTGATAGGATCAGCTCACTGAAAATCTTCCTCGTGGCAAAATCTGGGAGGAAAGTGATTTTTTTCTTTCTTTATTTCATGAGAACCTACAATATAGAGAAGCTATTTTCCTCGTCATTTTTTGTACAAAGCCGACAGCAGTGTGTGTAAGACATTAGGAGTTTCTTGGTGATGTAACATGCATGTGCTTTTATCAAAGGAAGCTGTAATTATCTTATCTATAGGAGATTACCCCTATGTCACAAACGTAACACTGGTGTCTTCTGTTAAAGTCGTATACATTAAGCTCCGAACATAGCCATACAAGGTCGCGCAGTGGTTTGTTTTGTACCAGATGTACACCACATTATGGCTATATACAAACCTTGATACCTCAAAATTGTTGTGATCACTATGGAAATGTTTTTAGCTCAAGTCAATTTTGGAGATATACATGTACGGTAAAGAAACTGACATAGGAGCAGAAATCATTTCCCGATAAAAAGCTTATTAGAGATCAGTTACGTGATGATATTGACCCTAAAGAAAAATATTTAAATACCATTGAAATGTTTGTCTTAACTTTTCCCTATCAAATAAGTTTTTCATCAGTAAAAAAGTTTTAACTTTTCATCAGTAAAAAATTAACTCCCTTAAAGAATATTTAATAGCGAGTCTGTCTAAATTTTCTCTCAAAATGCCAAATATTTTCAAACAAACCTTTACCCAGGTCATATTGATAAACATTTAATACTTCTACATTGAAATAAACAGCTATGTCAAAAGATAACACTAAGAATTGTAAGTTCTTTTTTTGAATGTCAGAGTCACAATACATGTACATACACTGTATCATATAGAACAGAAATGGCTATTTTTTCCCTTACGATATTCTATACAGCTTATGTGATATATATGACAACATGAAGGAGAAGAGAAACTGATATTATATGTACACATCCCATTACCAGAAGATCCCCCCATAAGTCCCTAAGCCATAGTAGTACACATGTACCCTATCTGTATAAACAGACAGTGGGTTGGGGATGGGGGAAGGGGTGTTCACTCCTTACTAGCGGTCATTAGACATAAACTGGCGGTCAATAGACATAAACTAGCGGTCAATAGACATAAACTGGTATCAAATACCCAGGAATGTTCCATACCTTACTCAAGGCACATTTTATTCTACAATTCTTAACATTTCATTTGAAATATCATCTTTAGTCGAAGCCAAACAGCTGAAAATAAACAGTCAAGCTGACCATGGCTTTGGCTGAACAATTGGGGTCCAAATGCTATATTTATGGCTTGGGTGATAACTGCTGGCGTACACATGTGGCTTTTTATCTCCTTTAGATAAGTTAGATTAAACAAGTTCCCCGATAATGTCAGATAAATCAAAGGCACTTTCCAGATAAGCCAAGTGTTTTTACAAAGTCAGTTTGATACATTGTACAGTGTACCTATAAACAACTACATGTAACTCTATACATTTAAACTGGCCATTGATCAGGATATTACATGGCTTTGACCCCTGCAGGCTTGACCAGTAAGTGACCAGCTGTACACTGACCTATTTGTTTTTTCACATAACACAGACTATAAGTATAGGTTATTAAGACTCTTCCATGTGTTTTCCCCCTTTTTGTGTAAATAGACAACAAACGACTGCAAAACAATCCTGACTTAACAGACCTATGGTCAATGAACCAGCGGATACAATATTTAGATTGGTGTTGATTAGGATCTATACGTTCCTGTTACCTTATGATGATAACTGCCTGCTACTCTAGAAAGGATTCTGTGAATGAAAGAACTACATATATACTACATCTATGTATCAGACACATTTGCAGAAGGTCTTTGTTAGGAGGACAGACCTTACTTTTATCAAGGAATGGTACAGAGATTCAGGCTTGAGTGGAAAGAAACCTTCTGAAGGGAATCTTGATCAGAACTGGGCCTCTAATAGGATTTGTATGGAGACCTGATCCAAAATACACCTTTTTGTATGGATTTGTGTGGAATGACGGCTAGGCCTGTTTATAAAACCACACTGGAAAAGCCAAATGTGACACAGGGACATATTGACACAAGGGAGATTTATACAGTTTTGTCAACATTACACTTTATAGTATTGAACTGCAATCAAAAATTTTTTTTTTTTTTTTTTTTAAATCGACTTCAAATTTCTTCATTTTTTTTTAATAATAAAAATTTAATAAGGCCAGAATAAATTTTCTTAAAGAAGTAATGATCGGAACAAACAAATACATATATCAAAGTATTGTAAAATTGTACTTATTTACCAGATTATTGCCCCAGGTAATCTTTCCTGTGTTATACATTATAATGATATAATGATATAATGAACCTCCTACCCACCTCTACACCATCCTATCAATCAACACATGTATATCCACATTCCACCTAATGAGTGGGAACCTTTCTTCCCACAAAATTCTGTCTACTAAGTTCGTCAGTGGCACTCATATTTGGTACCTGTATTTATGACTGGCAGCAAGCAGACCATCTTCTTTTCTAATTACAATACTTTCTTATTGGCTCAGGACTTCAAAGGCTGATAAGCTTAATACCAGATTTTTGTATTCCTGTTTCTGCCATACTTTCAAAAATATTGACATTTAGAGCTAAAATTACATATTTTCATTAATCAAAATGAATATCTGAATATACGAGTTGTGAAATTGATTATACGTATTAACAAATCTTTAAGAAAAGTTCCTTTGAAAACTTGAGCTGACAACTTTTGAAGCTAACAAATTTTTTGAATGATGAGTCGATGGTAATTGTGCAGGTTCTTTTATACTCCCCTCATTACTGGGTATATACTTCTGTAATTAATCAAACCATATTGTTATACTCTTCATCACATATCTAAACTGACACACTCTGTAATAAATTGCCATCATCATCGTGATCAAATTAGAGTCCTTTATGCAGCATATTTCTGCACTCATTATAGACATCGGGAGGACAATGAAGTCAGGCTGACAGGCATGTGTGAAGCTTTCCTCCCCCATTTCAAAGCTATCCATCTCGTTGTAGGTGTAATTAGCCTGCTAACCTCTCTACACATAAACCTGCTCTCTTCTACATTAATGGTGACAGGGCACCTGCATCTCCGGTCCCATCCTCAACATGTGCAGTTTGTACCAACTTGATCCCATAAATTTCCTCCTCTTCCCTTACTTTCCCCGGCCCCCAAAGCAATATGTCTACTTTACAAGGGCAATATTAATGATGATCCTGGCCAGACAATCTCAAACCACAGTAAAATATGCCAGACACAGTCCAGTCACTATGTATATACCTTAATACAGAGTACCGTACTAGTAAAACCTCAGACAACGTAATACCTCTCCTATCATGTAAACCCTTAAAAGACAGGTTTGGTCTAGTCCATCATTCTTATAGCCAATTTAACTCAAAATTCTGTTCAGTGTTTAATATCAAAGAAAAGTTTAACTGAGCCAGAATGTTAATACAGGTATGTTTTATATACAGTGATCTTCAAAAATTACATACAAGAGAATTTGTGGGTAAACAAGCCCATCACAGTTGTTTGTTACACTAAGGTAATGTTTGGATGTTTGTACAATGTAATGTTCACTCTCAATATAGCCTCCAACTCAAAGACAACATCTCGATATAGCCTCCAACTCAAATATAACATCTCAATATAGCCTCCAACTCAAATACAATATCTCAATATAGCCTCCAACTCAAATATAACATCTCAATATAGCCTCCAACTCAAATATAACATCTCAATATAGCCTCCAACTCAAATACAACATCTCAATATAGCCTCCAACTCAAACACAATATAGCCTCCAACTCAAACACAATATCACAATATATATCCTCAAACTAAAAAAACCCACTTCAATATAGCCTCAAACACCAAAACAACAAGAACAGCCTCTATAATAACTATAATAAAGCTTCAAACTCAAAATACATCATTCAAAATAGAATCACAAGTAAGTCTTCAAATCTTATACATTGTGGTACTTTTGTGAGAAACCTATTACAGTTGGATCAATATGTCCATAACAACCACTATGTACATTTCACTTTCCATATACTACACTATTAGTTAGATCTGTGTTTGATCATCTGGGGGCATTGTGACAATCTATGATCTATTTCCTGTGCAGAATAAAGGTACTTTAAGTAGGCATATATATGATAGAACCGGGTCTGGGGGTCGTGAATGTATCCAATTATAACACAGTCGTGTCAGATCTGTCGGCACTGTTAATTGAAAGGAAGTTCAATATTTATACAAACAATTGACACTGCAAAGATAGCATCTATATTATTTGAAATAAACAGACTGAAATTTAAAGATAAACAACAAATACATATATATATATATACATACACCCGGAATTTGTAGGAAACTATCTACTTGAAGGTTGAATTAAGTCTGATGTCCTCTGGATTTATTCAGAACTGTTTAAAATGTGATAAGTAATTATCATGTACACTACAGTAGTAATTTTCAGTTCATTCATTCACTAATGTCGATTAGAAATACATATTTGGCATGATTACCCCATGCTGTGCGCACATAATGACTGTCATTACAACCAAGGACAGAATTGGCGTTTCATATTTAATACAAGTGTGCTATAGTTGATGTACTTACTGCTAGGGGTCACCTGTTGAAAATTCATTCTTGAACAACTACGCGATAAAATTCCATTGATAAGACTCTTAGTGTATTGCAATTTAGGAATATTTTTCATTATTCACATCATGCCTTTTTGCTCATCGACGAATAGTCATAATAAAATCCCTGATGGCTTGATTTTAACGAATGTTTAAAATTGGGATATTTATGTTCACACAATCATCAAGTCAATTCAATGTTATTAAAATCTGTCATCTTCATTCACAACAAATGCACAAATTTGTTCACTAGCATTTAAAATATGTACCAATATACAATATATATATATATATTTCTGCTATATAACCTATATAACATTATCCTGTATCAACTAAAAATATATTATCCTTGTTTTAAAGTGTCCAACCCACATAATTTTTCTTTATAAATAAGTGAATGTTGGATTTCTAAAGTCCTCCTTGTTCAAAAGCGTATAAAAGGAAAATTGGAATATTAAATTCAGACTTTTTTCAATTTAAGAGTTGTGATTTTTTTCATCAACTTGGTCGGAAAAGTGTCAAAATATAAATAAAAATAAAATTTCTACAACTAATGCCATGGTAAAAGTAGAATGGGGTTCCTGGAATATTTTTTTGCTCAACGAAATCACGAAATTTCTGATATCTGACGATATAAATTGAAATTATTAGAAATGCTGCATTATAATAATTTTACAAATGATATTTTTAGACAAAATTTTAGACATGCTCCCTAATAATTATTTCATACCAACTCGGTTCAATCCTCATTAAGTTTCATTACCACAAATACGTAGCTTGAGGCCTTCAATGAACATACCATACTGTGATGAGCAATAATATTTGCCAATTTCAAATGAATTACGATGAATGCGGCAGCTGATCCCGATCACACAAGTACTCCCCTAAGAATCATCCTTATCAGGGAGTTCCTTTCAATATTTCATGAATCATAATTCGGGTTACATTTACTTAATTCGGAATTTCATATTTTTTCACATGTGTTGATTGCCTTGCCCCCTGTCACTAATTTACAAATGTATTTGACTGTGTTTATGGGTTTTAAGCATCTGTAGAACAAACATCAAAGGCCTGCTTCCCTGACCTCCATATATTAACACATAATGTTTTACTTGTGTGTAGCGCTGGAAGGCAGTTACACATTTTATGGGCATAGAGATATTTCTTAATGGCAAAATAAATTAAAAGTTTATTTGATTAAATTACCTGTTTATACATTAAGCACAGGTATTAGTTATAAACCTGTATGTTTCAATGTGAACAAATACGTATAAAAAAGAAACCTGTCTGGGTGAAGGTATTCTGCTCATTGATTAGTTTTCCTTTAAGACATTTCCAAAGACCTTATAATTACTGCACATAAAAACAGAGATTATCTGCATAAGTGTCTACAGTTATAACAACTTTTTAAAAACATTACATATTAATGGCCAGCTGGTACATGTTATTAGTAAATATATATATGGTAATTGATAATTACACAAATGTACACGATCACATGCAGATGCCAGATATTTGAAATATTTCAAAGTCATTACGTGTCCGTGAATAGATTGTTGATTTGAATTTAAAATGAAATCAGAGACAAATCAAAAACCTGCAATCAAAATTCTTAAGATTCAATGAATCGACAATTAAAATTTCCGCAAGTCTAGTCGTGTCACTGATGATGAGCACAATTACCTAATGACTATTTACAAATACCTAAATATAGACTGGAAAGATCCATCACTCTGACCTAGAAATCCAAGCAGGTAACTAGATATTGTGTTTAGCTGACAATAATAAGCTGTAGCTTTGGAATAAATGTATACCGGTCTTTGTGTTGAAGCTTATATTATAACACCGGTAAAGAGGTACAGATTTAGTCTGGTACACACTTTGGCCAGGGCACAATCCAAGCTATACCTACCAGCATATATACATAAAATCTGGCGATAAACATCTGGGAGGATTGTGCCCGATTTGTTTGTAACAATTTGGCACATCTGAAGGTGGGTGACTGACTTTCAAAAGCCAGTCTGAAGGTTGAATAGAATACATCTATCTCGTTCTGTGTACATGGTGTTATACATATGGTTACAGGTTACGGTAGAATTTAATGATGTGTAACAAACTTTTATTATTGTCAACTACCCTTAATTCTGATGTATAAAAGGGCTATCAAAACAGCACGAGACACCGAACTCCTGAAAACTGACCCGAACTCAGTCACGTTAGGATCATGAATCACAAACTTCACCTACACTTCATTTCCAGTCGGACAGACTCAGTTTGTACAAAGTGTGTATTTGGATGTATTATGTATGTACTGACAATCATACTTAGAGGTTTCTTCTTGACCAAAGGATACAGGCTCTGATCTAAGCATATAGCTAAGTATGTTCACATGAGCTCCATTATCATCTTCACTATTCCTGCACCTCAAACATTTCCATTTGTCTAATTCTTATCTGTGACCCCATTCAATATCAATCAGTAGCCTTTCCTAAATACCCGAATGCACTGAACAAAGGCCTGCCATTTTTGAACATCATCCCCTCTCCCCCTTCATACAGACAACCCTCTGACAATTTAAGTGGAAAGAATGATAGGACCGATGTTGTTAGAAGACAAGAGGCCCATGGGCCTTAACGGTCACCTGAGTCCTACAGTATTAATTTTTGTTGTTGAAATATGAAGTGGAGAT
>JAUMHH010196724.1:0-13675 GCA_032359455.1 Chlamys rubida | reverse complement strand
TCCAGTAGTGGTCGAATATAAGTAAGATATAGTTTTTCTAATGTATTTCTTTTTAAAATAAGTTTTAGTTTATGAAGTACATTGATATTTATTTAAAAAGTTTCCCGATTTGGAAACAGTGACGGTATGTATAAATGTTTATTGCAAAATAAAATTTCCATTTATATTAATCCTGAACAAACCTTTATACACGACTACTTCATCAATTAAACATTTTAAATTGATACGTGTAATTATTCTATTATGGAGAGGGTTTGCACAAGCTGTGCCTGTTGACCGATCCCTTTTACATGTGCGTGTTGGCCAATCCTTGCACAACTGTGCATCTTTGTCAATAAAATATGTTGAAAAGTCAAACGTACGCGATCAATATGTGTGGGGAAGGTCTTGATTAAATAAACGCTTGTAATATAATGTATAGCAATTAAAATGATCATATTCGTATGTAAACTTATAACAAAGACTCCTTCCGGTAAGTACCTCAAAAATGTCAATAATAAAAGGACAGCATCACCGCCCTTAGTTTTATCGATTTTATACAAGGATTGTGTCGATAGGGGCGTATTTCTGAGAATTAACATATCTAATGACTGTTTATTAGTACTGAAATATCATAGTTAAACCGCAAAAGTTGTTAATCGCGTCTGATGACAGCGCCACTAGCGGCGGATTGAAGCAACAGTGAAATGTTCGTGGGTTGTGTGTTTACCGGACACGATCACTTCAGAGTCTTCGAATCATCACCAAAGTTTTACGGGGTGGTTTTAGTATCGATGTTACGTAATATCGGCGCTTAAAGGCGCCTAGAGTTTCCGTTTATCACTTCTTGCACGACAGTCCATATGCAGTGGCAGAAATCGTATTAGAATTTAAACATTTAAGAGCCAATCAAATGTTGCCATGACAATAATTGTGGAGTCCGGGATGCTCCCATTCCCCTCTCTCCATTTATAGGACCTGTTTACCATAAAACAAACAACAGCATTTAAGTGATCAATAACTCGACATTTACCAGAATATACACGTCTGATTCAACAAACAAATGATACTACTCTAAGAGGTATTATCGTTATAAAGTCCACCGTATTGGATATCGTTCATATGCTATTTAACCAAATACATCTTTACAAATCGTGCCCAATACTTGATTGATAGACTAATTGAATTTTCGTTACTGATAACTCCTGTCATATTTGTTTTGGTAAGTGCCAGCTAATGGGGACAACGATTAATTACGACGATACAAAAGCTGCCTCCCGCTTTGTTTACTCGGCAAATATCCGTTGTTGAAATGGCACCAAATTTGATACGACCCTCGAGTAAAACCAACACGGGCAAGTAGCAACAAGCCTATTTAGCTTAAAGACGTGATACGTCAAACTATAAAATGTACCTTATTCTCAATCCAACATCGCAAATATTAACGCGAGCAAGATGTGTGTCTGATGCCAACTTATTATGCTAGAAAAATATACGTTTGTTATGATATATCTATGAGTGTTTATAATTTTACCTTAATCAATGTACCACTAAGCTTTATTTTATCAGGGTCAGCAACTGCCATCAGAACACCAGCCTTAAGCGGCTATATAAATCATCCAATTATCGGTATTGCTCTTTTCTGCCTTAGCACTTACTTGGCATACCTGTTAATGAGGTCCATTGATCTCTTACAACTTCACACCTTCGATTATTGGCAATCCATCGCTTTAATAAAGCCTGCCCACGTTTTGTACCACTCGCGATACACAGGGCATTCGTTCTACAACGGAGGCCAGTTCTCTATCCTCCTACAAATCTCCATGGAAGCCGCAGCGACGTCAAAAATAACGTACACGGTCATTTAACTAGATCATATGACTTTACTTTGTTTTTAAATTTTCCTTATGTGTTTTGCTTAGGCGATGTCAATTTTGGCCGTCACTGTCGCAACTGTATGGAATAATTCCAAAAGAAAGCTGAATATAGCAATTTCCCAGCAAACAATAATTAATGTTCCTGTTCTATTTTGTTTCATTATCATTTACGTTCAACAAACCAACAACTGAAATTGAGTTTTTCGTAAACCGATGTATGACAATCAATTGAAAATGTCCGTTTTCACCACTTAAGCAAGAACCCCAGACACAGGGGAAAATGAAATATGGTGTTTCTATATGGTCTATATAATAAACATCTATTAGCTCCAATGAGCTACGCCTCTCAGAGCAAAGTAATAAAAAAACACTAGGAGCCGTAGTGTGAACTGATGACAGCTGTACTTGTCTGCTATAGGAGTACGATAGACGAGGTGTTTGTATTGGTTTTGTATCCATCTTTCTATGGATCAATTAGATTTATTCAAGACTAATATTTTACACGTGGGAGAAAATGTACCAACGCGTAGCAGTATAATAGCGACATAAACAATGACTTGATAGTGTAAACATAGTTACCTGTTTTTTTTATATTTTTTTAAACTGTACTATTTTAAAACAATTATGAAGTAATCACTCTTGTTGGCCCGGATGTAAGCGCGCGGGGGTCTAACTGTGGGAGGAAACTGGAGTACATGTACCGGGTGAAAACCCACGTGATCGGGCCGGTGACCCAATGCCTTTTCACGTCCGATCGGGGAATCGAACCCCGGCCGCTTGGTGAAAGGTAAGAGCGCTATCCACTGCGCCACCCGACCATCCGTTTAACTTGTTTAAACAAAATACTGTATAATCCGAACATTCGTGTAAACTGACTAATTAAAATCCGGAAAGTCGTCTATAAGTTCTCGATGTATATTATTTCGGGTCCAATATGCCTAACATGTGACGTCTGAAGATATATGTACCAAGTTAAAAATTGTTCTGATGCACGCACTTTGTGTTCAGTTTAGGCAAATTGTCATATAAAAGTTCTGAACGTTTCCGTTTGTCTAGGATAGAGCGATGTTGTATTCATTTTATCAGAACACATTCTTGAGAAAGAAGGGATTATGTGAGCGAAGAATGGTCATAAAACAAGATGACGTAACGCCGTGTTGGTTCAATATACTGTTCGGGGAGGTATCGATATACACCTAGAGGGTGGGGGAAGAGCCTTGTGTGCCAAACTGAGAGAAATGTGAACAAAATGGGTTTACACCATCAACAGAATGTAGGAAGTTGGGTTGTGATTTACTTGAAACCATTTTGGATCAGGCACTGCTAACCGTCAATTAACGAGTAGACATGATTTCGTGTTGAATGCCACACGTGCACGAACGCGCACGTGTCATTAGTGTCGCCACGTGTTAATCGCTGCACATGCTGCAACTTCCGTTAACACGAGAACTTACTTAGATCACGCTAATGACGTGTAACTTTAATCGATATTGGTTTGAGATTCAGACTCACTTAATACTGCGGAATTCCAATCACTGATGATGAAAGACATTCCCGATTACTGATACAGTCCGTAACATGTAGGTACAGAAGACATGGGCATTCTACAATCGGGTGTGGGATTTGGTTAACATAAAAAAGGGAAACGTACGCAGAGCAATGGGTTCACACGGCAAGATCAAAAAGAATAGTTTTGGTCATTCGTTCAGTAAACTACAACAGGTACTTACAAAAACACTCCTACACACCCCTGCACTGAAGTTCTTGTTATGGCTTAACAAATTAAACTTAAACGGGAACGTTTTGAGCCGTTTATATATATAATACTGACAACTCCTGTGCGGACGTGTAGTTTGAACGTTGTTCTATGTTATAGGTATTCACACAGAGTAAAAAAAAAAATTAAATGTGTAGCACAAGTTTTATTTTTATTCCATCAGCATATCTCGCCGTATCTATACCTCGGAAACAACATGCCAAGGCGGTTTATATAAAAGTTATATATTGCACAAGAGAATGTTTTGAAAAATATTATATGATGTAAATACCATACAACATGATATAATATCATTATAATAAAACCACTAAGCTGACAAACTTTCTCACAGTATAAAACCCTTAGCTTTTGACAGATAAGTCACTACGTAATTAGGGATTGGACGGCATTTTAAAATTGTATATATTAGTACATTGTATACTGTTCATATCGCCATGACAGTTGTCAATATGCGCTTTTACATTGTTATACTTAAGTTGTTAGAATGATAAATAAAAGTATTCTTGAATACCACACATTAAGATGTTTCTATAACAGCTTAACGTCATAACCCGGTTATCGGTCATCGTGTCCGGTAGCCTTTATTGCCAAATTTAACGTTGATATTTGTCTGGTATTGTATTGTATTGTTTATTCATCTTGAAGCCGTACGGCTCATAAGCATACACAACAACTTATAATTGATACATCAGTGGTATGTAGTACCAAATAATTATAACATCATGAATGAAGCATACTCTTGTGCATCGCATATATATATATAGTATCTATAAATGGACAGTATTATTCTTTAAATTATTATAAAGTACAAGGTAAATAAATTATCGGAAGATGGACGGCTCTTGTTAAATTACCTTACTTAAGTGTACCGTGACTATCGGAAAACAGATGAGGTAACAACATTTTCTTAGCATAATATCAACCGGGGCTCAATAAAGAATAGGTTAATTACAAAAACAAAAAACAGGCATACAATTTGTATACAGTGGTGTAGTCAGGGGATGGACAAAACAATATGTGTAAACCTGGAGATAAACAAGTACTCATATGTTATCAATCAGAGTGAGAGAAAACACAATAACTTACATGTAAGGTTGGAATCTAGACCGGTCTAACCAACTTGATTGCACGAAATAAGTTTAAGATACGCATCTGGAACAGACGTTGTTAGATAAAATTTTAACGTGACTTCGATTTATAAGATGTAATTTCGACTGTTTCCATAACGAACGGGCCTTACTTATACTTCGATACAGCGAGAAATTCGACTCATAAAAGTTCGATTCATGAATAAAATATCAGTAGTGTTATATATGGGGAAATATCCGGGCTTTGCCACATCGAGAAATACGAATATTCTAAGTTCGATTTATAGAGGTTTGACTGTATACCAAACATGATTTGTATGCAAAACTTCTGATCTGAATTAAAACGCTGGAAAAACTCTGGGGACGGAGTTTCATGGAGACGTTTAATGAAGCTGAAGTCAATGTATTGATACAACAAATATTGATATCGATTATGACAGTGTGAATTTACAGCATTTTCAATACACTAATGAAATACTATTAGTCGAATAAGGTAACGGTTCTTTTGGGGACCAGTATAATTATTTCAATTGTAGATTTGCCACTCTGACTTTTTGCGTTGTAGCGGAGTTTGAAGTAAGACGGTAAAAAATGCATATAGCTAATAATTATGGAAATAAATTAACCTTCACAATACAAAAAAAAAACATTTTAGTGACCCCGACATGATTTGAACACGCAACCTTCTGATCTGGAGTCAGACGCGCTACCGTTGCGCCACGGAGTCCAATATATCTATATCTATATATAGCTTAGGACGGGTATTCGGTCGGATTGCTATTAAATGCCTTCTAGCGTCTAGTATTATGTTTGTGTATATAAACTGTATTGTATTTACGCTGTTTCTGAAGTCAATATTTACATATCCATTCACAGTCACATACACTACTATTGGGAATACTAGTATGATGCAATACATCCTTTTACAAATTTCAACATGCTTGTTCTTCAGTTCTCATAACAATTAATCTTTTTATTTTGGTACATATTTCTTTAATTGTTAAGCTTAAGGTCCAAAAGCAATTAATTATCCCAAATAATTGGATCACACAGCACAGTAAACTGTGTGCCTCGCATTTTGTGGATATTTCAGAAAAGAATTATGATATCGATGTGATACAGATGTAATACCTACATGATAAATATAAACTTACTTTGTTACTACAATCACGAAACAAGCTGTTTAAACTTTTATTAATTTGTTGGGGACAAAGGAACAAATATATTCACTTGTAACGAGATATAATTCGAAGTGATGCAACTTTATGAAAAGCATAGCCCCTCCTTTTATTTATTTATTTGTTATTTTTTGAAGAAAATAATAATTTCATGTGGTAGGTAAGGACAAACAATATGTATAACTGTATAATCGTGTGAATAAACCTCTTGGATGTACCATATATATTTGTTTTCTGCCAAAAAAGAGTAGGATGTGTCAAACATTAACAAAACATTCCAGCCATATTGTGATTTGAACATGCTACCTTCTGTTCTATATGAAGACGTTGTACCACGGAGTTCTCGTGTATATGTCTTCCTGTCTCACTAGAACATAATAATGACATCACAATGCATATGTTCCTAGAGGGAGTTATATCTTCCAATATACCTAACATTAAATATTGGACATCACAAAAGCTTCATAGAAACAACAGACCAATTTAACAGCACCCGTGTTCATACTAAGCGATGGTCGTTTAAAGGAATACCAGGATGGATTGGTAGTTAAGATATCAACGAAAATAATGTACAGTCTGTATGTACTTTGCATGAATCCGCAAAGCAGTATATACCATATAACCCCGATAATAATGATGGTTATTCCTTATAATTGAATTTCTTAAGACAGACAACACTTTTTATTTCATAATGCATGAAAATAAACATTGCGCTGTAGTTTCATTGCTTGGCAACTTCAACCAATCAGAAGTTACATTTACAAATAACACACCAAATATTGCAGTATAAGACGTTACCACCGTTTGTGGTGTCCCCACATTGGGGACGCCTTTAATGTTATTTGAAAAATGTTATCAGAAAAAATACATAAAAGATAGTGGTTTCTATACTTTATCCGCGATTATAGAGTGTCATACACGTAACAATGCTCAATAGACAGTCAGTCGATACTGTGAAAGGTACCATAACACACACGTAAAGTATCAAGTAACAAAACGGAAAAAGTACCAACTTTATATATTAAAATGATAAAATAATCCCTGCATGTAAGAAAACAGTTGCCCAACTCTGAGAATGGCCTTATGATAGGGTTGTAGTATAAAATAGCAAAATTAAACAACGTTATCAATAGTGAAAACAATAAAAGTACAAGTAAAATATCAAACCAAATAAAAACCAGCTTACTCATGTTATACATAAATTATGAAATAATGAAATATAATGACCCCGACGTGATTTGAACACGCAACCTTCTGATCTGGAGTCAGACGCGCTACCGTTGCGCCACGGAGTCCACTATAGCTAGCTACGGACGCGTATTTGGTCGTACTGCTATTAAATGCTCTCTAGCGTCTGGTGTTTTGACATACTCATTCACAGTCACATACCATTAGGGTATTCTAGTATGATGCAATACATTCATTACTTAAGTAAATTCAAAAATCTTGTTCTTCAGTTCTCAATACAATTTATCTTTTTATGTTGGTACATGCCTTTTTAATCGTTAAGTTAAGATCCAAAAGCAATTAATTATCGCAAGTAATTGGAGGTGTATGAGCTTACCATCTCGTACATCAACAGGTATACAGCGGATCTCTGCACATTTCTCACCCGCCAAACCTCCACCACTCATCACACAGCACGGTCAATTGTATGCCTCGTATTTTGTGGATATGTCAGAAAAAAATGATGATATAGATGTGATATAGATGTAATATCTGCACACTAATTATAATCTTTCTTTTTTTTACAACAATTATGAAACAAGCTGTTCAAACTTACATTAATCACTGTTGTTAGCGCGTAGTGGGGTCTTGATGCGGGGGGAAACCGAACTACCCGGAGAAAACCCACGTGGTCGGGCAGGTGACCCCGTACATTTTTGCGTCAAATCGGGGAACCGAATCCCGGCCGCCTTGGTGAAAGGCGAGTGTGTTATCCACTGCGCCATTCGACCATATTTCTCATTTGAACACATATATTCACTTGTAACGAGATATAATTCGAATAGATGCAACCTTATGAAAAGTATAGCCATTCATGTTTTTTATTTATTTTTTATTTTTTGGAAGAAAATAATAATTTGAGGTGGTAGGTAAGGAAAACAACATGTCTTACTGTGTAACAGTTTGAGTAAACCTCTTGGATGTAACATATATATTTGGTTTCTGTACAAACAGGGTTGGAGGTGTCAAACGTTAACAAAACATTCCAGCCATATTGTGATTTGAACATGCTACCTTCCGTTCTATATTAAAACGTTGTACCACGGAGTATATATATATATATGTCTTCCTATCTCACTAGAACATAATAATGACATCACAATGCATATGTTCCAAGAGGGAGTTATATCTTCCAATATACCTAACATTGAATATTGGACATCACAAAAGCTTCATAGAAACAACAGACCAATTTAACAGCACCCGTGTTCATACTAAGCGATGGTCGTTTAAAGGAATACCAGGATGGATTGGTAGTTAAGATATCAACGAAAATAATGTACAGTCTGTATGTACTTTGCATGAATCCGCAAAGCAGTATATACCATATAACCCCGATAATAATGATGGTTATTCCTTATAATTGAATTTCTTAAGACAGACAACACTTTTTATTTCATAATGCATGAAAATAAACATTGCGCTGTAGTTTCATTGCTTGGCAACTTCAACCAATCAGAAGTTACATTTACAAATAACACACCAAATATTGCAGTATAAGACGTTACCACCGTTTGTGGTGTCCCCACATTGGGGACGCCTTTAATGTTATTTGAAAAATGTTATCAGAAAAAATACATAAAAGATAGTGGTTTCTATACTTTATCCGCGATTATAGAGTGTCATACACGTAACAATGCTCAATAGACAGTCAGTCGATACTGTGAAAGGTACCATAACACACACGTAAAGTATCAAGTAACAAAACGGAAAAAGTACCAACTTTATATATTAAAATGATAAAATAATCCCTGCATGTAAGAAAACAGTTGCCCAACTCTGAGAATGGCCTTATGATAGGGTTGTAGTATAAAATAGCAAAATTAAACAACGTTATCAATAGTGAAAACAATAAAAGTACAAGTAAAATATCAAACCAAATAAAAACCAGCTTACTCATGTTATACATAAATTATGAAATAATGAAATATAATGACCCCGACGTGATTTGAACACGCAACCTTCTGATCTGGAGTCAGACGCGCTACCGTTGCGCCACGGAGTCCACAATAGTTAGCTACATGTAGCTACGACGCGTATTTGGTCGTACTGCTGTTATACATACTCATTCACAGTCACATACCATTGGGGTATACTAGTATGATGCAATGCATTCATTACTTAAGTAATTTCAAAAATATTGTTATGTAGTTCTCAATACAATTTATCTTTTTATGTTGTATATGCTCTTTCAATCGTTAAGTTAAGATCTCAAAAGCAATTAATTATCCCAAATAATTGGAGGTGTATGAGCTTTCCATCGTATATCAAAAAGTATATAGCGGACCTCCACCACTCATCACACAGCACGGTAAAGTATATGCCTCGCATTTTGCGGATATGTCAGAAAAAAATGATGATATAGATGTGATATAGATGTAATATCTACACAATAATTATAATCTTTCTTTGTTTTACAACAATTATGAAACAATCTGTTTAAAGTTACATTAATCACTGGTGTTAGTGCGTAGAGGGGTATTGATGCGGGAGGAAACCGAAGTACCCGGAGAAAACCCACGTGGTCGGGAAGGTGACCCCGTACATTTTCGCGTCAAATCGGGGAATCGAATCCCGGCCTCCTTGGTGAAAGGCGAGTGTGTTATCCACTGCGCCATCCGACCATATTTCCCATTTGAACACATATATTCACTTGTAGCGAACGAGATATAATTCGAATAGATGCAACCTTATGAAAAGCATAGCCACTCCTCTTTTTTTATTTATTTGTTATTTTTTGGAAGAAAATAATAATTTGAGGTGGTAGGTAAGGAAACATATACCATATAACCCCGAAAATAATTATGGTTATTCCTTATAATTGAATTTCTTAAGACAGATAACACTTTTTATTTCATAATGCATGAAAATAAACATTGCGCTGTAGTTTCATTGCCGAACAACTTCAACCAATCAGAAGTTACATTTACAAATAACGTACCAAATGTTGCAGTATAAGACGTTACCACTGTTTGTGATGTCCTCACATAGGGGACGCCGTTAATGTTATTTGAAAAATGTTATCAGAAAAATTACAAAAGATTGTATTGTAATGATAAAACAATGTCCGCATGTAAGAAAATATTGCCCAATTCTGATTTTGTCTTATGACGGGGGTTGAAGTATTACATAGCAAAATTAAACAATGGCTATCAATATTGAAAAAATAAATGTACAAGAACAATATCAAACCAATTAAGAACCAACTTACTCATGTTGTTAAAATGAAATAACAAAATGTGTACTGACCCCGACGTGATTTGAACACGCAACCTTCTGATCTGGAGTCAGACGCGCTACCGTTGCGCCACGGAGTCTACATGTCAATGACGTGTAAAGAGTTCAATTGTTATTCAATAAACTCTAGCGTTATGTTTGTGTTTACATACTGTGTGGTACTGGCGCTGATCTAGCAGACAGATACCATTTGATGCAATACCTATATTTACTTATACATTTGTATGTAGTATACATTATTTACATCAATACGTTTTTACTCAGTTCTCATAACCATTCATTATTGTCTATTGTTCAATTTTTTAACTTTTTATGCTAAAAAGCAATTATTTTCCCAGTTACGGGGTGCATAGCATTAAATTCTGCAATCATCGTTATATCTATCAAACATAATTATTCAGTCTTAAATTAGACGCTCTTATGTTACACAAAGGGGTTTCCATGCATCAGATATTGTCCCCAAATATTATCTACCAAGAACAGCGCAATTTGCTTCCGGAATTTTTTTTTTAACCACTCGATTACAAATATTCTGCTTCCGGAATATTCACGGAAGTTTCTCTAAGTCTTCCGGGCCAATTCTAAAATTAGACGTATTCCTTCATGGGGTGTGTTAAGTGCATGGTATTTTATGTTTTATAAGGTCAGCGTTCATGGTCTATGATTAAATTGACAATTCTTTTTATAAAAATATGTTCATTTACATGCAAGATATCAGTTACTATGCACGTGCTATTTGAAAATGATACAGATCTGCTGTGAGTTCGAATTGAACACGGAAAACTTCTTTTTTGTAGAGCTTCTTCCGGAAGAAGACTTCAAACGGTGTCGTTCCTAGCACTTATCGCATCTAACAGCATACACCAACGATATCACGTGATCAAAGGTGAACGTAACACACTCACAGGTGATCGAGACAAGCTATTACACGTCCAACATATCTTCCATGTGTTGACAAGGAATAAATACACCTAAATTATTGTATATTCACTTGTAACCAGATACAAAACGAGCATATGCAATCCTCATAAGGCGTTCGATACTTGAAGTCTTTTGTCGGTATGTTGAGTATAGTGCCCTTTATTTGTGTGAGTTCGAAAAATATCTATAGTCTTAAGGGTAAACATCTCGGATGCCTTTGAAAAAGAACCCAATTCTTAACGTGATTTGAACGCACAACCTTCTGTCTGAAGTCAAACGTTGCACCATGGAGAACTCGTGTACACTTTTTCCTATCTTCATATGCACTTCGTTTTTATTTGGTAATACAAAATAATAATGGCATTAGAAAACATATCATCGTCAAATGAGTATGAAAAATATCTGAGTATAGAAGATGAGCGTAGGACATAAGCAAGTTATTACACATATACAATTTTGGTAATAATAGATACAGTATGCCAAAAATGAAAAAGACCGCACCATAAAGCTGTTTCGACCTTTTATAGGACTTACTGGTGATGCTAGGGGCCACCCAAGGTGGGAATCTAAATGTATGTAAACTACTGTTGAAGTAGAGTCGGGGGTTAATAGAATCCCTTAGTTATATAAAATTGGAGGAGCATTGGTTAATATCAAACCAATAATATAAGTAAAGTCTGTATAGTATGAACCATGCCACTACACATAGAGATACCTGTGTCCATTAAGGTTTAGATTTCAAGCACTTAATTAGATTTGATTAATTGACCAAATAGATATAACCCACTCTGAAAGTGAATCCAATTCAACATACTCTCGTTTTGCCATTGTCTGGCAATTACGACATTAGTTTGTTTGGGAAGGTTTAAATAAGGCAACACGTGACAAGTGTTTGCAGGCATGAAAGTACAGCCTACAAAAATTATATGGATACTGTAAGTAGCATTATAAAATAATCAATACAACACACACATATTTGTATCAATTGTTAAAATTGCAATGTTCTACTATCACCAGTGGAGAGGTGTAAAGTGAGCATCACCACATTGGGAGACACTTTTTATGTTGTTTGAACAGATGTTATCACATTAGATAATTACGAGATAAAGATGTTGATATAAAACAATTATCCTTAATTAGAAACGTGGTCGATAGTAAAATATAGTAATTGTCAGTTTTTTTAGATAAATGATATCGGTAATGGGCTGATATAACATACAAACATGGTACAAAGCTGGAAAAGAATCAATTCACTTATGTAATACACTGAACAAATTCTCCATTAAACTGCAAACAATAATCCCACTCTGACTTTGGCAGCATAAATGGGGATGACTGTTAAATAAAGTAAGTACATGTAAACAATCGATTATGTAAATATTGCGGATATAAATACAAAGAACCAACTTTCTTGCATTAAATCGACGAGGATCGTAAAATTTGATATAATTACACAATCTGATTATGATTATACAGACATGTCAACATTGTGTCAAACTAAAACATTACCTACTGGACATCATTACATTACGGTGGTACATTTAGGACATGCTCAATATTATTGTCTACATTAATTTTCTGAAGCGCTCGACAAATGTGTCTTTTGTTTTTATTACTTTTATACTAACATTATTTGTGTAATCCTTTTGCGATGTGCGATCAGTAATCACAGCTATGCATACATAAATGGTCGATACATAGAACATAAGTATGATTTTACTGAAGCTTACAATTGTCAATGTAATGAGTGACCCTGGCGTGATGAACAAGACAGCAACCTTCTAATCTGGAGTCAGACAAGCTATGGTTTCGACACAGAACCCACATACTCAATGTATGTAGTTTTTATCGCAATTCATAACGTACATCAGCGCAAGGACATTATCAAATTGGGATAATTGAAACTATTCCCGACATATCTCCCACTAACAGGCCTCGACACCTGTCCTTTCTCTCGTTTATTGGACAGTTTGAGGCTTATATCCATAGCATAAAATGTTGGTAGGTTGATATCTATAATTCATTTAAGATGTCGATGATAACCATGGTCAATGTGAATTACCCCGACTTACCTTTCCGGAACATCTAGTAATATTTTCCTTAAATTGTTCAAGCGTCTTCATATAAATATTTTCTTCGTTTATGTTTTGCTCTCGTAATGTCGGTTTTTGGTTTCTAATTGGGGTTTTGTCGAAATTTCAGTATATTTTCTAATGTTTACGCGCAACCTTCTGATCTGTAACAGACGCTCTACCTTTCCGCCACGGCGTTTCGATATCACTATCAATTTGCCTGGAGTATCTGCTAATTACGGCACAGTTTGCAGTGTACTTCCGCCGGAAATGTCCTCTAGTCAATCGATTGAATACATTCTACTTCCGGAAGATTCAC
>JAUMHH010196702.1:0-13680 GCA_032359455.1 Chlamys rubida | reverse complement strand
ATAGTGATTGTTTTCCATTAAAGGAGGGATAGTGTGATCGCCATTTTTGCCTAGAAGTGATTTAGTAATTGACCAGATATCACTTGATCTAGGAATAAAGGAGCGATGCCTAGAGCGTAAGTGAGCATCGACTGGATATCGAGGATTGACGAATGGTGATATCACGTATTTAAATTAAAATTTTGTGATATCACCCATTGAATGTTTGATATAGGTGCCTACTTATTCTCTCAGCGTAGATATCTGGGTCCGTATTCATGAAATCGTTCTCATGCTCAAGCACGGGTTCTGTGCTCAAACAAGATTTCTTGCAACTCGCTTAAATCATGTCAAACGAACATAAAGTCAAATGTAAATGCATTGGAAACAGTTTGCGGCGTTAAGTCTATTCAATGTTTTTCCAAATCATTGACAAAATAACTTCTTTTTTTTTAAAATTTTTAAAACGGAAACAAAAAATCCGGCTTTAGCACAAAATCCATGTTTGAGCATGAGAACGGTTTCATGAATACGGGCCCTGATGTCCCATGGGCGACTCCCACCACCCCTAATCCCCTTCTCTCCTTTTTTAAGCTAAAAGCCTATGACCAATAACCATCATCATTTTAACTGAACCTCGCTCCGCATTGTAGCTACAATCAGCTACCCAAACGTCAGATATAAAAAAAAGTTCGCTTCAATAAATAAATGTGGAACTGAGAATGTGTTACAGTGCGTATGTTTGGACCTATTCTGATGTGTAGAGAGCAGATCTAGAGACGATATAACGTGTTAGGCTAACGTCACTGTACCCAAATCGGGACACTTTTTAGATAAATATCAGTGTTCTTTATACCATACTATAAGTTCCAAAAATGTTTGTTAATTTTTCATAAATAAATACTATCCACTTTTTTCTTATTACAAGTTGATATTTCGGGCGCGTGGTTCTATAGTTACGTAGACCCTTGAACCCCTGAAAGGGACCCTTTGGCATTTTGGCTAATATTAGGGAATAAACTATCAGTATCAGCAGAAAAGAAGACATATTTCAAATATCTTACAGTCAAACAGGGTTGTCATTAAATTTCTTCTCCAAACTAGCATTGGCTTTGATAAAATAGATTTTTGGAAATTATATCCAAATAAAAAGCGTTGCACAGCGCGTAAATCGGGAAAGTTTTGTTTTGTTACCTTTAAATTGTCCCTGTATCGATAATCAACAGCCAATGAAGCTAACATACAGTTAAATTGTCATAAAAGTATTATCAAATGAAAACTGTATACATAAAAGTACTTCTTTGCATTGAATGACAGTTTCTAGGGTCTTTTTCCCATAAGTGTCCCGTTTTGGGTACAGTGACTAACTATACTTTTCAGTTAAATTCGGCTGTGATATAACTGAAAAGTCTAGTTAGATTATGTACATATCAAAATAGGGATACGATAATTACGTCGCTGATCAAACATACCCTAATGTAAGTCGATCGGTAGGACATCTAAAATATGACCTGCGTAATATGACACTCTTCATATTCCGAATGTTATTCCTATATATTCTTCTAACAACTTGCTTATATATATATGCAAACTGTCCTGGTTTGGGCATTTTTTTTTATTGACAGGCCGCGATCTGGCAATTATATTTATCTAAAAATATGTATGTATTTATTTTTTCGGTGACCCGGATATATCTCGATGAAAACGAAACAGCCTTTATCTGTAAGGCCATGCATGTACCATAGTTCATCGGCCTGCATGATCCTGAACTGACCAATCGGTGTTCGGCAATATGTATCGAACGACAGGCCAGAGGTACCCCAATGACAACAATCAAGCATCATGATCGGCAGAGCCGGTACGATGTTCGCCCAGGGAGCAGCGCTAGTTGTAACCATGGACAAGGTTGTATTTGAGGTGGTATCTTACGTCTATGTGTTTTGGGCAGTTGTCGTATTTATATCTCTACAGTTTGTGAACGCGCCGTACGGACGTTACACACGAGGAGGATGGGGCCTGCAAATAAATGGAAAACTGGCTTGGTTTCTGCAGGAGATTCCGTCCATTCTGGTGCCATTGTACCTACTGCTTATTACAGACGCTCCTAGGATCTCGTACACACCTAACAGGATTATTCTATCATGTTTCTTTATTCATTATTTTCAGCGGTAAGTTATACAACGATATGAACTCTTTCGTGAAGGAGATAGTTAAATAGTGGGTTACATAAACAAACACCATGTGCTCACTATCTGACATCTATCTGTCAAAAGGTTTATTGATATATATAATCATGTAACTGTAGATGTGTTTACTTTTTATTGTCATCTGTTCCTATTGATCGTTGATATCCCCAAAGCGTTGTATTTAATAAGAAGCACAGGTATATTTGTCTGCTCTTAATATTGCCGATAGGCGTATTAATTGTTTACCTGTACCTTATTATGTAATATTAGATATAATTCATTATACTTGTATTACGTGTACGTTTGTATGTATGACTGTACGCCTTTGCTGGTTTTGTCAATAAAGAATATTGAATTGAAAAATAATGCCGGTATTAGTATTTCCACTGCAAATTCCGCTATAGTATAAGCATAACCAGAAGAAACTGTTCACTGGGCTATGAACGCAATTCAATTGGATCAGTGTCGATTTGACGCCCCCCCCCCCCCTTACCAGTGCGACTTGAATAACTTGAGACAACTCAGTTAGACGCAAACATTTGGTCGACATTAGGATGTTTTAATATTCTAGTCAAATAAAGAGACAGCTTTCATATAATAAGTGCACTCTACAAACATATGTATGCTATATCTTAAATTGACTTCTAGCTGTCTAGGTAAAGGATTCAGATTTCTGCTTTATCCAACTTACATGTACCTGGCCTGAGTTTCCTCTGGCCCTGGCTCTTAGGGACAATGGAGAAACCAAAATTATTCTGCTGTCCCCAACCCTTATGCCATCTATCTTTATACCCCCATAAAATGAGGGGACATGGGGTTGAATCGACATCATTTCTTCTCAGATTTATATCAAAGTTTATACAAAGATCAAGTATGAGAATACTTCGGATGAGTTTGTATCTCAGAGTTCACTGTTGCTATTTATACAGTAGGTCAACCATAGCTATTTTGTTGATGGATTCATTGCCACAAAATTTACTGACTTCAGAGCCAAGATCTGGTTGTCATGTCTTACAGACAAAATCATTAGTTTTTAATAAGCCTATGCTTTAGTTAAGTTATTCGATGTTTCAACATACATGTATTTGTATTCTGTGTTTTAATTTTAGGTAAATCGTTTTTATTTTCAGAGCACTGATATTTCCATTTCTGATAAGGGGAGGTAAGCCGACTCCTCTGGTTCCATTTTTGCTTGCCCTTGTTTTCTGTCTTGTGAATGGGTATGTCCAGGCAGGACACCTCCTCTACCACGCAGAGTTTGGGGACAGATCAACATTTAACCCACAATTCTACTTAGGTATTTATTTATTGGCAAACTTTAATACTGATATCAAGGAAGTAAGTTTAAATGATCTGGAAAATTCTCTATCATGTTTCATAATCACCTTTTAAGATCATCCTGAACTTACTGATCTATTGACAACACAAAATTTTACATATAGAAGGGCTTTCTTTCGAGGCCAAGGTTTAGGGCCAAAAGGATTAATTTGATCATATTGCATAAAGTTAGAAGCGATTTCTCATCTGGAACCATGTTATATGATATTTTATTTATTTGAAAGTTTAGGGAGTAGAGTTTAAAGCTAAGTTCACGTATATTGTGTACCAGTAATGATAATAGTCAGTTAATTGTTACTTTAATAACTTGCAATAATAAACGTCAAAGAAGATAGCCAAGTAGGTTTTCAAGTCACTGACACTGTAAACCTTAGCTAGGTGCTTGCTTACTATGCAATTAACTTGATGTCAACAGTGATTTTATTTTTACATTTTGCAGGTCTAATTATGTTTTTTGCTGGAATGTTTATAAATATACATTCTGACCACATTTTGCGCAATCTCAGAAAACCAGGGGAGAAGGGATACAAAATTCCACAAGGTAAATACTTATATTACACAGTATTGCAATATGGTATTATCTGTAAATAACATAGTCACCACAACATTTTAATATAATGTCTGATCACAATTCAATGATAAATGTAAAGTTTTACTTGTAAGAGCAACAATTCCTGGACTACGAAATCATTATTGATAATGTTTAATGTAATAAGAAGTTACAGCAGGTGCTTTACATACATTTCTTTATTAGTATTAGCAATCCTGTTCTTGATTTAATTCATACCAAACAGTTAATTCATTTGTCTTGCATATGTATACTGAGCTCATGACTGCCCATTACTGTAATTGTAGGGGGAATGTTTAAGTATGTGTATACTGAGCTCATTACCGCCCATTACTGTAATTGTAGGGGGAATGTTTAAGTATGTGTCTGGTGCTAACTTCTTTGGCGAGATGTGTGAATGGTGCGGCTTTGCTGTGGCCTGTGGTACTCTGCCAGCCTACAGCTTCGCTCTGTTCACTGTGTGCAATATTGGACCACGTGCATGTCAACACCACAGGTAATAATAGTTGAACAAGTAAGAGAAGCTGTAATGACACTTGGTTGAACAAGAGCCTAAATAATACTTTGTTGAACAGGTAAAATAAACTTGAAATGGATGGATATTTACTGTAACTCAGTATGTGTACAGGTAGAGGTTATGGAGTACAGAGATAAGATGAGTACACATGTTAAGTGAATGAGCTGCATGCTGAATGACCCAGTGGAGTGTCGGGGTCAACAATCATAGAGCTACCCACAGTGATCTGTAAACTGTGTCATTGTGTCACACAGATTAAGAACTTAGCAGCAGTGATATTTCATTCATATCTGTCATCACTGTGAATCTATATATAGTCCTGTTCACACTTCCATTTCATGTTACTGTAAGGTCACAGTTCGATACCTATAGAAATATTTAAGGTCATGGTAAGATACCTATAGAAATATTTAAGGTCATGGTAAGATACCTATAGAAATATTTAAGATCATGGTAAGATACCTATAGAAATGTTTAAGGTCACGGTCAGATACCTATAGAAATGTTGTAGGTCACTGTTAGATACCTATAGAAATATTTCGCTACAAGGATTGGTAAGGCTTAATATTTACTAAGCTGAACTGTGGATATTGTTCAATGCTTATATTAATGAGAATGGTTGTGTTTTGCATGATGATAATATTTCCACCAGTTAAGAAAACAGTCCTAAGAAACTTTGAAGGATTTGTTTTATGTTGTAGATATTACCTGGAGAAGTTTGAAGACTATCCCAAGGAGAGAAAAGCTGTGATTCCGTTCCTGATCTGACCTCGTTAATCTCATGTTGTTGTCCTTTTAACAGTTTCTTCATACACTATACATTGGTTCTGTGATTTCATGTTACTTTATATATTTCTGCTTGATATAAAACAAGAGTTTATTTCTAATGTAAAAATAGTTTCGGGTTTCTTTTATATATTACATGGCCACACTTTCATAAAATCTTTTTAACTTCAGATATTTCTTTTTAAACACTTTTATCTCACCTGGTCCAAAGGGCCAAGCCAGCTTATGTCGTAGTGCGGCTTCCTCCATGAACGTGGGTTTCCGACGATGCTGTTCGTCGGGCATCAATTTTTCTCTGTTAACAACCTCTCTAGAATGATTAAGCCTTAAATCACGATATTTGGCCAGTAGCATGCTGAGATGAATGGCTAGGAAGTTTGTTCATATGAATGACCTCGACACACTTGGAAGGTCACAGGGGTCAAATAATAAAAAGATTTAAAACAATTTCTCATACCAGGTAAATAACCAAAAGGCCTAGGGTGATATTTGGCCAGTAGCACATTTGTTCACTGTTCACATAAATGACCTTGACCAGTGGTCAAGATCACAGGGGTCAAATATGTTGACAGCCTATCTAATTACGGTTTATGAAAGCATTACAATGATTTTTACTTCTGACCCTTGCAATGACCTTGACCTATAAACTTAAAAGAGTGCTATGTGACATTTTGTGTTCATTATATGCACGTACATTTTCAAAACAAAATATCACAACAATTTGGGAGCTATCGTCTACATCAGCATTACAATGTTTTGAGATTCGACCACTAGCAATGACCTTGACCTTTAGGTTATGGACATGAAATTGTTTTGAAAACACACTACCTGGTCATGATAAACATCTGTAAAGTCTGGTGAGGAAAGGTTCGGCCATTCAGAAGATAAAGCTTTGATAAGTATTACAAGGATTTGACCTTTGACCTCTTGTCCTGACCCTGACCTGTAGGGTACAGACCAAAGAATGTTACATGATACTCCATCTAGTCATGGTAAACCCAAACTGTGGAGTGTGGTAAGGAAAGGGTTCAGCCATAGAAATGATATCGTGTAATAAGGTTTTGTGACCAATATTATCAAAGCAAGGCAGGCTGTTTAGATTTTTAACAAGTTTTTAATATTTTGGTAAACAGTTAAAAATATCCACAATCACGTTACATCATAATCACAGTCTGTTTATCAGTCACTGTACATAACACGGGAAGTATCAGTTATAGATTAGACATAGGACACAATCGGGTGATATTTATTTGATGCAGAATTTGTTTGTCCATGTCATCATTTGAGAAAAAAACCTGTATAAAATCAAATGTGTGCAGTAACTCTAAAATTAATATAACCGGACATTATTTTTATATCTGTTTAGCTTTCCCCAGATAGGGTTATTTTAACCATTATTATAGATATACCCAGCCTTTATCACATGTCTCATTAAGTCTTTGTCAACTGGAAATTACTTACTTCAAATTATAAAACTTAACTACAATCTCAATATTAAATCATTGTACTTGGTTGTTTTTTTTACTGGTATTAAATGGAATCAGTTTGCTGTTGAGGATGTTTACGTTAGAAAAATAGATAAGAGAACTTTATCTCAAAAATAATAAGTTATTCTCAGATAAGGAAAAAAAAAAGAAATAGTGTTCAGCAACAGCACTGGTAAACATATTTATTATAAAAAAAATGCTATGTAGTTCATAAATAAATACATTTAACATAACAAACAGCTGGATATATCACAACTAATGTGGCTTAACAGACAAATAATCTCGTCAGGTGTCAAATTTATTGTGCCTGTCGCTTACAATGACTTGATAGTCATTTCACAAATCACGTTAAAAGGAATGAAAAATAAATAAATTGCTCAAAATTCATCAATGCCACACTATAATGCCATAAAATCAAAACATTAAAATCTGGATGCAAAGATTTGTAGATTATCAGTACAACGTTGATTGGATTCTACATAATACCATGCACATTATGTACAGCATCAACGCATGTACAGAGACTGAAATACCGAACACTACAACCTAATGTTATTATCTAAATTGTAGTGTTGAACTCTAAAAATATAGGATTTCTTTAATACAGTCAAACTTTGATTATTTGGGCTCAAACTGTTTCTGTAAATATTACAAATACACTGTATATTTGTAGTCACATAGTTGCCTTGATCTACTCCGCCAAACTAAGCAGAGTGTTCAGATAAACACGGTTTCACTGTACATTTGCTTGTTTTTTTTTAAAATGGTAAAGCATTGTACTGAAATGAATTGTAAATGTATAACATAGCACATTGTAGGTGTATATATATATAGTGTATTACATTGTAAGTGTACAGTGTAGTACATTATAATATATATACTATGTAGTACATTGTAAGTTTATACAATGAAGTACAAATTTTAGGGTACTACATTGAAAGTACATATTTTTACAGTGTAGTACTACTGCACATCATGGAATATTTTTAAATGATTGCATACCATCATAAAAGTTAACACAAGATGCATTTAAATCCTTAAATAATGAAATATTATACTAATGTTTGTCAATCAATTGATCTTATTGTAAATCAGGGATCCTACACTATTGACAATTTACAAAATATCATGCTGAGACTTTACGGAATTACACATCCCATGTTTTTGTGGTATTGATTTTTGTTTCTTCTCTACCCGATTACATTTATATTTTAACATTTTCCTCCTTTTTAATATAAGTGTGCAATGTACATGCAGTTTCAAATTGTCAAATACATTTAGTAGTTGTCCTATAGAGTAAAAATATACCTGGTAATGGAATATCCAACCAGATAATAAAGTATGGCTCTGATGGCACAGACATATTATATTGGGTTCTCTCATTGATCACCTCCAATTCTAATACACGATAAAATCTACATAGTTCTCACTTCTAACAGATGTACAAAGATCTCATTTTTAACACATACCCCGGTAAAACCTACATAATTTGCACTACTATATATTGTAACATACATAGTTCTCACTTCAAACAGATATACAAAGATCTCATTTTTAACACATACCCCAGTAAAACCTACATAATTCTCACTACTATATAATATACATAGTTCTCACTTCTAACAGATATACAAAGATCTCACATGTGAGACATAAAACCTACATAATTCTCACTACTATATAATATACATAGTTCTCACTTCGCACAGATATACAAAGATCTCACACTTAAGACATAACACCTACATAATTCTCACTACTATATAATATACATAGTTCTCACTTCGAACAGATATACAAAGATCTCGCACTTAAGACATAACACCTACATAATTCTCACTACTATATAACATACATAGTTCAACAGATATACAAAGATCTCACACCTAACACATAAAACCTACATAATTCTCACTACTATACAATATACATAGTTCTCACTTCTAACACATACAATGTATATATACTGACATAGCTCGAACTTGTAACACAAACGTTAATGGTTCTCATATAAAGATCCCTGTACCACTGCCTTAACCCTTTCACCCCTAGGTAGCTTTAGTAGACTCTACCATCCATTTATGTGGATGCGTCCATTGTGGTCCACAGTGGTGAAAGGGTTAAACTGTAAATATGCTTTGGAAACTTTTTTTTTTTAAATGACTATATAGCTTTGATAAATCATTTCAGAAAAGAAAACTATACTTTGCATGACTATGAAAAAATAATAAGGGTGAACAGTGTTCTTGGCTTAAAAATTCAGCACGGCTTAAACTGAATTTGAGCTTCAGACTGTTATACAGATGTATACTATCGCTCTTATCAACTGAGCCACCAAATCAACGGAAGAGTCCTGGCCCAACAGTTTTATCCGAAATAAAATGAAGGGGATCCCAGAGATTACTGCATATAGGAAAAACTACAGATCAGTGGGACAGGGATCCTTAATTACAATGTACACAGTATTATTACTGTACTAATTGATAAAACATGCAATGATTTGATATAAACAATTTGTTCCCATTCAACCATTTTAACATTTCCACATATTTCTTGCAACAAATTCATGAAAAGAAAAGGTACAATTGAGGTCTTAACAGGTAAATGGCATCAAATTGATCAATAATGGTGAGGAAACAAGCCACAGCTAGGAGAACAATATCTTTTATCAATTTTTCATGTAATAGTAACACATTTGATTTCAAACGGAAGTAGAAGCAAATTCATGAATAAAGGCATTCAATCAATATCTTTTTCACAGGTAAATTTATCAAGGCAAGGAATGACTGAGACTTTTGAAATGGGCCAAAAACAATTAACACTTACAACTCAACAATGTATAATGGACTTGATTGCTACGATGCTTAGTTTATGGCCTAAATATTATACACATACTGTACAAAAAATTCAATTTAGCATGTAGTGGTACATGTGCAAGTCAATTCCAAATTTGAGCAAAATGTTTGAAAGGAATTCGGTAATCCCAAAATATGTCAAATATGTTCTGTAACCAGAAGTGATGGATTGATATACAGAATTGTATTTAATCCTAACAATAGTTACATAAACATGTTAGTCTTCCAGGTATGAGGTTATGTTCTGGTGATCTTTGCGCCAATTTCATGCCATATTAAACAAGGTGATAACCAGCTGTGACCATCTTTGATCTAATTAGAATAGGTGTGGCCTAATACCAAGTAAGTGAAGCCTAGGTAAATGGAGTCTATATCATGTAGGTGGAGTCTATATCATGTAGATGAAGCCTATACCATGAAGGTGAAGCATATACCACATAGGTTAAGCCTATACCATGAAGGTGAAGCCTATACCACATAGGTTAAGCCTATATCATGTAGGTGAAGCCTATACCACGAAGGTGGAGTCTATATCATGTAGATGAAGCCTATATCATGTAGATGAAGCCTATACCATGAAGGTGAAGCCTATACCACATAGGTTAAGCCTATACCATGTAGGTGAAGCCTATACCACATAGGTTAAGCCTATACCATGTAGGTAAAGTTTATACCACATAGGTGAAGCCTATACCACATAGGTGAAGCCTATACCATGTAGGTAAAGTTTATACCATGTAGGTGAGGCCTATACCACATAAATGAAGCCTATGCCATGTAGGAAAATGTTTATACTATGAAGGTGAAGCCTATACCATGTAGGTAAAGTTTATACCATGTATGTGAAGCCTTTACCACAAAGGTTAAGCTTATATCACAAAGGTTAAGCCTATATCACAAAGGTTGTAGGTGAAGCCTAAACCATGTAGTTTAAGCAAAGATCACCAGAACTTTAACCCATAACACAGTCTAATGTTGTAGCAAAATACAGTGTAAGAGGTTTGTTCTAGGAGTATTTCATAATTGTTTTACTAACTACGGCAAGGAATTATTGTATTGTCATCCGCCAAACAAAAAACCCTGGAGTCCTTGCTTGTAATACTTCTCGTACAGCAGCCTTTGGAATGTTGGGACTATTGCCTGTACTTGGCCAGCAATGCCTCCACTTCTACCTGAGAGGTTTTGTCCTGTATTGAGAATCCAAGGTAAAAATTCACTAGCATGTTAATAAAGTTAAAAGTCAAAATTCAACAGTTTGTAGATACCGTTCAAATTCAAAATGTTCTAGTTTTTAAATAGACAGACTTCAAGGTCAAAATACACTGTAAGTCTGTAGAAAGTACAAGCTGGTAAAAAATCACTGGTCTGAAGACAGTTCAAGGTCAAAATTAACCAGTCTGTTTAGAGTTTCAGGTCAAATACACTAGTCTGTAGGAAGTTCAAGGTCAAAATATACTAGTCTATAGTTAATTGAAGGTCAAAATATATTAGCCTTATGATTTCAAAATAAAAAAATCACTAGTTAATAGTGACTTTAAGGTCTAAATGCACTGTTATGTCATGAGTTTAAGGTCAAAATTCACTAGTCTATAGAAAGTTAAAGGTTAACTATACCAGTTTACTTAAGTTCAGGGTCAAAATATGTTATTGACACTATTTCCCCTGTCTTGTTGAGTCACTTTTCTGGTGATTGCTCGACGAAAATTTAATCATTACACCTGCGGAGTTGTCCCAGACAAACAAAAATACAAGGAATCAAAGACACATTGGAAAACAATTCTCTGCCTAGGACTGATAAAGATAAGATAGAAGTTGCTTTAATCTCAACTTGGAGGTGATATATAATAATACTTACATCTAGACTAACTACTGGGATGGTGACAGCCTTTTCTAACCAGACAACAGCCTGTATATAGTTTCTTAGTTCTATGTAGCACTGCAAAACAAAATTAATCATACAGTGTGTTTGTGAATTACAGCAGTTATCAGCATTACTATTTTCCCCTACAAAAAGATATAGTATAGATAGGCTCCAGTGATTACATGTACATATGATCTTTTAACATCTTTACATTAACAAAATCACTGACTGTTTATTAGTTATAATATTCCTCATCAAAGCAGACAATTATTTTTTAAGATTGATTCTATTACCTTTGCAATATATAACATATTTTCTTTCCATTTTCCAGGTTTCAGTCGTTCTGCCTGAAAATAAATTATTAATTTTATTTCACATGATGACATACAAACTTCTTCAATAAACAAAGTGTTTATGAGTACAGTGTAAGAGTAAGTTGTAAGTTTAGGAATTCATTGCAAGGAGCTAAAAACATTTGATACACTGTCAAATGATTTTCTACTTATAGTAACAGTGACCTTCTTTGGAGTTGAATAGCAATTCCAGGGAAGCATATGTGGCAGGCAGGAACTGGTTTTCTAGCTTCGTAATAGATATTGTAACCTTTCACAATTGTGAAGCAACAAATTTGGATATACAGAGAGGTATTGATACAATATCCCCTGAGAGACTCCCAAAGGGATCTTTGCATCAACTATGGGAGCCCACACATCACATTTGAACTTTGTATGATCCTTCATTCACAAGTTATCTGGATAATTGCAACATAGCAGAATCCTATCTTTAACAATAGTGACCTTGACCTTTGTCAGAATAATCCAAAATTCATAGGGTTCTTCACATCCACTGGAGCCACCCACACCTTGTATGATAATTCGTTCTCAATATCATCTGGACTAGCGCAATCAATCAGAATTCTGTTACAGCAATGATGACCTTGACTTCTGTTAAGACCATACCCAAAATTGACAGGGTTCTTCACATCAATTAGAGCAACCCCCAACACAAGTTTGAACTTTGTATGATCAGTCAATCTCAAGTTATCATTCAGAAAAGCTCTACAGACAGAGGGATGTACACCCCGTGTGACCACTATATCCTGACAAATAAAATTAAGGTCACATTAACCGGGTATCAATTTGTGCAAAACCGTCAGAATCCCATTGGGCATTGGGTATGGGGTGCATTTCATGAAAAATAACAACTCATTCAGGACAGGAATACTTGTAACATTATTTAACTGATTCTGACTCCTCATTCAATCTGAGGCCAAGGTTTTCATCTTTTCTTTTCATAACTTCACCATAAGTGCCCAGTATTTATTAAGAATATTAAGAAATGCACATTTTCTGAAACAGTTGTGTTTATCTGTTTGAAACACTACATATAATTCAGGATTCAATAAGTCTCATGCCTGATAAAACAATGAACTAAAGGTGAACTGTGTGTGATAGCTTTACAGGACCAGATAAAGGAAAGAGGGCATCATGGAAACAAATAACTTTACAGTGCTATATCCTTGTAAACAACTTATCAATCACGTCATTACCTAATAATTTAAGAACGGTTGATCTCAGAGAATTGGCCATAGTCTCCCATCTAATAATTATGATGTAAAAATAAACATTATAATCGGGAGCATGTCTATGTGACCTACTTGCTTCATCAGATGTTACAGGAAGCAAAAAACAAAAAAAGATTCAGAGAGTCTGAATGAAAAAATATTAGTTAATTAGGTTTTCAAAAAAATAAATGCATACAATCCCTTGACTGAAAAAAAGCTGTCTACCAAGAAAGTATCGGAGAAATCACCTTACCTCTTGAAAGTTGAGTAAAGCCTCGTCAGCGGTTGATGTAGGTGGTGTAGCATAGAGGGCAGCAGCTGCCTTCCTCTCAATCCACGACAACATGTAAACCTGTAATTATACGTCATATCTACATAACATGTACACCTGTAATTATACGTCATATCTATATATATACAACATGTACAATTTGTACACCTGTAATTATACGTCATATCTACATACAACATGTACACCTGTAATTATACGTCATATCTACATAACATGTACACCTGTAATTATACGTCATATCTACATA
>JAUMHH010196680.1:0-13682 GCA_032359455.1 Chlamys rubida | reverse complement strand
AGAAGAATAACTTCACAGTGGTAAACTTTTACATAAAACTTTGATTTATAACAAAATTAACAGTTAATCCTTCTGTACAATATGATGGGAACTTCGTCTTTATTTTGTTCCCCTTTTCAAAAATAATATAAACTTTTGCCTTAGCTTTCAGTACTTTCAGTACTTTGATTGATTACCGAATTCAGTTGCATGTAAGTAAATGCTCTTCAGTACACCACCTACACTGTAATAAAACAATGATGAATGCAAGGTTTGTAAAACTGTACTGGTCCTCCCATCGAGAACACTCATTCAGGGAAGTGTCAACGGGTGAGTAATGATGTGTTAGAAAATAACTAAAAGGAATCGAAACGAGTGCAAGCCCGTGTATAAGAAATCTATCAAGGAATTAATTGGTCGGCGAGTAAGCTGGTGGGCTATGTGAAGAGAAGAGTATAGACAAAGACATTTAAGAAAATAACTAAAGCGATCCATTTTGGCGATTGCGATCCTGAGACTTACATATTCACGTATTGGAGAACAAAATTAATGCATGTGGTTTAGATACAATGGGTACTACGTACGAATTAACACACGTAGCTGTAAGTTATTTACAGCAGATCAAGAGAAAATAAGGTTCAGAAATACCGATGAATTTGTCGATCCATAGGAAGGAAGGGGTAATACATATCGAGGAAATGAATGTAATGGAAAGCATGTTGATCTGAGGGAAGGGAATGCTCGGGAACATAATGTGTTGGAAAGTATGTATATCTAGAGACAGGGAATGATAAAGAATATCAGCAACTTATCAATCCTGGTGAAACGTTTGTTAGGAAGATGCAGTTAGTTACCATAATAGTGCGTCAAAATCAATGCACGTGGTGGATCAGTATATCAAACAACTGCCATGAAAAAGTGGGCAAGTGGCTTACCTGCAATTGGTCTTATCAAGGGAAACATTCTGTTTGCTGTGATCCATGCAAGAACAGAGGAAATTAATATGTATCAGATGAATTTTGGTGTGATGAAATGTAATCTATCTTCTGTTCTAGTTATAAGTCTGATCACCATGACCCAATAATGTTACATCCAATTACAAGTGTCCACAAGCAAACACAGCACGAGAAAGTGTGCAACCAAAAATCATCAAACGTTAACGTGTAGTCAATGCTCAGCAGTATTTCATTGGAGATGTCAAACCGTTCATGTAACCAAACAGAGAAATTTCGATCAGAACATTAGCCGACTACCATGAAATACAAAATTCATTAACAATAACTACTTTCACGTTCTCCACACATCAATCTCCCCTCCACTTGTTTGGATTAATGTTAATTACATTAAACATCAAATGTGAGTATTTGCCACAATTTCGCATCGATAGTCTCATTTCTTTTGTTTCACCATCGGAAGTCAGTACATGCATGGACATGATGGAGCAACTGAAACAGCATTTGACGCCCATTCGTATTAGGTGTAAAATGTTGTTGCTAATATGTGTGAGTTTAACCTTGGACAAGGAGATAATGGTGCAATTTCGGTAAATCGGCCCGGGCAGACGTTTGTGTCCATTACTGGGAAGCATTAAAAGGAAACCAATGATTAAGACGAAATCAAACAAAACCGAAGAGATGATTTCGAAGTTTCCAACCGATCTACCTTCATGTGCTATAAGGGCATTCTGTATTTGCCTAATTACCAGACAGTATTGACGTAAACAAATAGGCGAAGCTTATGACAGACAAGGAATACAAAAAAAGACGAGTTCAAATTCCGGATCATCATGGGACATTTGCCAACTTGAAATACCGACCATCCAGACTAACGTAGTTAAAAGAGAAAGACTTGCAGACACATAAACTAAGTTTTGGAATGGTCTATGCCGACCAATGACAACAGGAAAAACAACTTCAATGAGGTCTACAGCATAACACAAGCAGGAGACGACAACAGTATGTCTCACAGAACGAAACTGTAACCCAAAACTACCTGGCATACGGTGATGCTTACATCGGTACATCAAAGACTGGGGTCAAAGGTGTTTCCGCCGTGTATAGCCTTGAAAGTACAGTAGACTGGCGAGAAGGTGCACTGACATAAAGAGGTATATCTGTTGACCTATTTGCTTGGACTTCAATGGTAATATTTAGTCGTTGTGCAGATGTCTTTAAGAGCAGGAGATATGCTGAATTCAATGAAACTCAGATGCTCAAGTCAACCGTTTGTAAAACATGTATATGTGTTAGAATTTGTATAAAGATAGTTTCCTAAAAACTGTATATATTTAACGTAATGTTTATGATAGGACTTTTTTTAACCAAATTAACATTTTGGGCAATCTTATAAAGTTCTGCACAAACTTGCTAATTTTGTTTCTTGCGTTTTTTTGTCGATTACCTCTGTTATACAGAATTTAATATATAGGGATATAATATATGCCCACGAGCCCCAATAGGTATATCGATCTGATGTTGTATAACGTCATTGGAAATTATCTATTAAAGAACTAGTCTGCAGTTTTTCTCACATTTGACCTGCGACGTTGATTATCTGCCAATATTATTTACCCCTAATAAGCTAATAACTAGTACAATTGGTTCTTGAAAAGAAATGGTCTGGAAAAATACAATTCCAGAAAACTAAAATCTGGTTCAACGCAATACATTTGAGAAACTTTGATAACCTTTAGCAATGCAAGTTAAAGGAAAATATTCCAGGCATTCTAATTCACGAATAGATGTCGTTCGAAGATGAAACATATTTGACCCATATGAATTATGATAGCCCTTCATCACAGTAAACTACATGCTGAACTAAACCATTTCGAAGGGTATTGAGTTCTGCGGGAGCATTTTTGCATTTTTTAACATATTTGATCGCTGTCACCTAGAAAGTGGGTCATTGTGATTTACTTGATAGCCCTTTGCTACAGCAAGCTACAAACCAAATATCATTACTTAAGGCTACATGGTTCTTGAAAAGATTAAGTGGCATTGCATGTATAGGTCAATGTTACTATTTTACTTGATAGCCTTAACCTAAGCACCTACTTACATGTACCTATTGTTGTGGCCGTAGCCATTCTAAATAATTTTCGATACGGTATAAACTCAAGTTAAACAGCATCTCAAAATACTACAAGTAACCTTTGCATAAGGTAGCTAAATTGATAGTTATACTTTATGATCGTAATCAATGATACTCCAGGGGCCAAAGGAATACTCTGAAGTAGGTCTAGGGCCACTGTAACATCACCAACGTTTTACCATTGACGTTTCGTGCTGATAATACATCCTATGACCTTTTATTACCTAGAACACATGGCTTTTTACAAGAAATATATATTTGCATAACTTGTTTGTCAACACTTGGGTCATACGAAGGATCACACTTTTACGACTGTGATCATGACAAGTCAATCAGATAGTATGTATGCTAATAAGATAAAACCGAAATGTCTAACATATTTGTTTATAAATGATAAATATGTAACAGAGACTGTAATGATAAAAAAATGTTTGTCATCCGGCGATAAAAACCAAACATATTTAAACGCCAGTGCAAGTAGGTTTGACGATGACTATGGTCATCATGGTGATCTCGGTTGGAAATATCCTATTTCCTTGTGCAGTATGATGTTTTCTTGTTTTGTTTTGTTTTTTGTTTTAAATACTCTCATTCGTGTGCCTTGTGGTTGCGTTGTTAATTCCCTGTTTGTTGTTAACCCAGAAACAAAGTCATGAACACGGAAACAGACTTTAGTTGGATTATATTTTTTGAATGATGCATGTAGTCGTTGGAAGAATTCGGATTTCTTTGTTGGAAGCTTCAAAAATGTATTTGCGATACTTTGAACTGCTAGAACATACTTTCACGGCGGATCCTGCATCGTCGAAATGCATACTTTCTAATGCATATTATGTTGCAAGTAACATGGAATATGTCGATTTAGCCGCCAGAATGATATCAGGTTTAGTCTGATATTGTTTTAAATTAGAGAGGTATTGTTTGCAGAGTTTAAAGCAGATTCCATTTTCATTTGGTGGAAGAGGATACTAAAGAATATTAAATAGCATAGATACTGTATATATTTTTTAGCATGTGAGCGATTCGCATGCAATATTCGAATCAATATCTGGGAGTAAGAAATATGGCAACAGCAGGTTACCCTTAGATTCATCCATACATTATTGATCTCACAGAGATACACAAAATGTAACGATATAGTAGTATTGATATGAAATGACACATGTGACATTTGTTTTGATCTGTTGATGTCATCTAAAATCGTTATTACACATGTTTGTGAGACCTTGCCTGTATCTCTTTAAACATATACGCTAACACACATACACCCTCCCATGAATATATGTACAAATAAGCCGCTTCATATGGGCTATATTTTGTCTCATCATTTATTCAAAGTCAAACACTTTGATAAGTTCAAATAAGTAATAATAAAGTCATCAACCTATCATTTTTAACATTAAATCTTAAATGAAATGGATTTATTACTAATTTATGTTATTGATTATATTATATGTCGAATATAAATATGGGTTCTATTCAGATTCATTATTTAGTGTTGTAGTCTCAGCAAAAAAATATTAATTTACATATATTTCGAACATTAAAACTTGTATTTTCATTCGTTTGGCCGTTAGTACATTGTTGTATCTTAAATGGACTAAATGGCCATACGGTGCAGTACATGCTTTCTTTGTTTGGCTTTCTACAGCAAACACGTGCTTCCTTTCCTCGAATTTAAATTCACGAACCAGCAGCAGTGTCAATCGGGCACTACGGTGTCGAAGGGTTTAAATATTTGATCAGCACATAGGACTGTATAGTGTGACGCGCAATATATGGTATAGTGTGACGCTGTATAGTGTGACGCGCAATATATGGTATAGTGTGACGCTGTATAGTGTGACGCTGTATAGTGTGACGCGCAATATATGGTATGTACTAGGGGCTTTGTGTTTTCTGATCGACGCTGGAAATGGAAAGAGGTACAAAACGAAAGGCCGCTACAGAAATAACACAGTATGTATCACTGAATGAAATTCGAGGGATAATTGATTTACTTGCCTAGTAATATTATCATAAAGTCCCGACACATATATTTTCCTTCAAACAAGTTAATGTTGTGGAATAATCGATTGTAAATATACATTAAAACGATCTGTATCTTTGATATATGTACTTATGATGATTTTGCAAATTATAGTTACTCACTCTTCCACACCTGTCCTGAGAGCAGTATGTAGCTGACCTACGGTGAAGCTGTTGTTGGATGTCTGTACTTCCAGTCCATACCTACCTCGGAAACACACAACCCTAAGAGGGACTGCCAACAACTAAACCAACCAGCTGTTTTGCACAATTGATAAGTTATATCAAAAGAGTGATGGCTAACAATGATGGAGCAGATGACTCATTTCTCCCAGGTTTGTGTGTTTTGTGTGTTCTAATCATCATAACGTGTTCTAGTTGCTACAACAACTTCAGGGCTCATGGAATTGGTAATTTGAAACAAAATTGCATTTACTTTCAAAACATATATGGCAATAAAGCAAAATCGAACGAGAAGATGAGGGAAGATACAATTCAGGAAAAACAGGGATATTATATGTAAATGCACTAATATGACAGTTTCTGATTCAACTCAATGTCTATATGTAAAATATACTTTTATGTAGTTCAAATGAATCTGTTTATCCTGTTTTCTGTATAACTTAATTTAAATATTCCAGTAGAGTCATTACTAGAAGCACAGGGTAAGAAGTTAATTGGTTTGTTTAGTATATGGCTATTTTTTTAACTATCCTGGTATGATATTTGGTTGACGTAAATAAGTACAAAGAAATATTCTAAGGAATGTCTGTTCTCTTAAAATGGCACGATCACAACTGTATAACTTTATGCTTATTGAAAAGAAATCTGCCTTACCGAGAACTGAGTTTACCGAAATAACACAACACCTAACTGTGACGTCACATTTTGTGTGATTAGAATGCTTATTTTTCAAATCGTGATATTACTAAATCATTTTGTGATAACTTCTTGCGATAAATGTTAAGCAAAGTGTTTAAAATATTTTTGGTTGCGGAACTTTCCTTTTCTAACTTTGAATACGCGCGTCATTAAAAACAAAACCATACATGCACAGGTCCTAATATCAGTTATTAGGGAAAACACATAAAATATCAAGCTTTTTCTCAGGGCTATTGTTTAAAATTGATAAGCTGAATTTTATTCAATCATTTCCCAGAACTGCCAAAATGGCAGTTTAAGACATAAATAAGAACATGGTTTAAAACAGAAAGTAAATCTGGAAAACAACAAGACATTGGTAATGCAGATTTGTTTTAGGCATGCATTTCCTTTTTTCCAAAATCAATAAATGTAATAATTTGGATTAATTTGTTAATTGATTGTTGACGTATATTTTAGAAACACTTGAACGAAATGGCCATATGGTACAGTGAAAAAGTTACTTCGGTTAGCTTTCTGATGCGGCAAACTAAATCTTTAAATCGGTGTTTTTTTATTTATTATTTGTACACTGTAGTAATTATTTTTGATAACACAATGCAATAATTCGTATGTATCTTAAACTAAGGTTTGATAACTGTTTAGACTAAATAATCAATAAATGTAAAGTGTATATATCATCCGTGTATCCAGTCCTGTTCCTACAGATAATAATCGAGACCATATGTTACGTACATGTCTTCTCACAATATAGGAAAACACACACTATATGTGTCATTATAGTTGTAGATTACTTTAAACCCGATGTGGTATGTCAGCTGGTCGACTACTTGGTTGTAACTTTCGCCATTTATATATGTTATAATGGCAACAATAATGTAGAAAAAGATACCGCAAAAATCAATAAAAGCAGAAAATGACACCGAATACTGTTAGAGACGGTGACAATATGTTTGAGTGTATTTACGTCCTTGTATATAAATTATATACAGATGAATATTCAAAGGGGTGTTAATAAGTAATGAAGGCGATAATTATGTATCTGCTACCAGATTTTTGATAAGTTCAAAAAAATAGCACACATATTTGCTGACATTCACTCAGTACAAATAATAATCTTATTCTTCGAAAATAAAGGTGCTCTGCATTGTGACCTGGTGATATTGCTCGGGAACTTTCTCTTTTATTTACGTAACATTGGGTGAGGTTCGCTATGTAAAGAACACTACGGACATGATTTAGTATGCGTTTGAACTATGAATCCTCCATCTACAGCTAGTTAGATATATAAGAACGTCTTAAAAATGTTTGGTAGCGATTTTAACATAGCCGTGAATGATTTCAAATTATATGATAATAATATCAAAGATCTTGGCTTCATGAAGTAAATCGATATAGAACGTTGACGATAGATAGAAAATGTCTTATATGTTTTCAAAATAAAAATTAAAAAATTGATGAATTAAATTAAAAGAAATTAAAGAAATAAACAAATGAAGAAAAATAAATAGATTTATAATATAAATAAGTAAATAAACAAATGGGTTGGAAAATCTTGTTTATGAGTGTTAAAATATGTGTTACAGGTAATCTAAAATGCATGAAAGCTGTAGATGAGCCATCCAGACAACAAAAGAGCAAACATGTTGTCACGACAACTGTGGTCGTCATCCTAATTGTCATGTCCATTGCTGTGGTTGAACGGTATGACTCAGAGTTACCCCAGCTACAAAATGGACGGCGAGCCTCTAAGGCCACCTACCTGGACACCAATGGAAAAACGTTTCTTTGGCAACAACTCAGACTGCCAAGGTATATCACACCTATGGAATATCACATACGGATATATCCGGATTTCCGAGCAAAGACGTTCAATGGAAGCGTCAAGATACAAATGTTAACAAAACACCAGACAAATTTAATTACGTTGCACGGGAAAAATATGAAGATAACAAATGTTGATGTGAATATTGAAAGCAAGGATGGCAGTATTTGGAGGAAAGGTCAGGTGCGGGCAATGTACGAGAGTCAAAAACTAGAGATGCATATCCTTGAGATGAAAGAGATGCTTTTGGAACGTACCAAGGTCAATGTGACCTTGGCATTTGAGGGCAAGTTGATGAAAAAGCTCTCAGGGTTTTACCTCAGCAATTACACTAAACCAGATGGAGAAGTCAAGTAAGTAATATGCTGTTCACATTTTCGTTGCATTTCTAGGCGTTATTCGAAACAGTAACCGCCGAATATCACAAATCAATATACTGCAAGAGGATTGCAGAATTTCAATCAACTTTATTGTTGGTATCTGTATATATTCATCAGCAATTTGTAGTGACTGGTTCTTTACACACATAATACCAATACCACTTGTTCACATCAATATTGAGTTCTGTTTTGTTCCCCTTGAGAAAAAGTTAGTTTACCTTAATATTTGTAAATCAAGGCAATAACGTTTAATGTATTTCACTTACGTGCCAACTACTGTACACGATCAGTCATATATTTACGACTTTCTGCAAAGCTGCTGTCCCCTATCGACCATCAACCACCACAATACATTTGTATTGTTCCTGAGGAGTAATTTAGACAAAAATGTCATTTGACAAATCAATTTATCATATTTCCTTCTATGGTAAGAATATAAGAACTGTACAATAATCTCGCTCTTTGCATAAAAAACAAAGACAATTATCATTCATTCTCCTTAATAGCTATCATTTGTCGGTCTGTAATAAAGATCTTCTCTTCCTGGATTCCTAGGTATCTCGCTGCAACAGACTTTGAACCGACTAGTGCAAGAGAGGCCTTCCCCTGTTTTGATGAACCAGACATGAAGGCTAAGTTTACCATAAGCATCGTTCGCTCTAAGGATCTGATATCATTATCCAACATGCCTCTCCTGACATCAACCACGTACGACAGAGATCTCATTTTGGATACATTCCAACAGACTGTAAACATGAGCACGTATCTAGTGGCCTTCGTTGTGTGTGACTTTCATAGTGTGTTTAGAACCACCTCACAAGGCACAAAGGTACGCTCTGTTATTTACTTTGCACATGAGGTACTTCCGTTAAATACCGTACTTTCGCTCTCGACTATTAATGAGGTGAATTTGAAGTTAACAAGAAGAACTAAGTTAGTTTGAGTTTTCAAAGTCAAGAGAGTTTCACATTTTGTTACAAATAATTGAAATACATTGATAAATAAAATAAGGAAACACGCCGTCGCCAGCTTTTACTTTTACCTTAAGATTTTCACATGATAGCATTGTTCATTATGACGTCACTTTGAATGCTTTACTCGTGTTAAATATCGAAGTAAGTGATTTTGTTAATGCACTGAAAAGTGGCTAAATTATATAAAAATTAAATTATAACAATATTACATTATTTATTTAATATAGGTGAGTGTGTATGCCCCACCACACCAGATCAGCCAAGCAAACTTTGCTCTCGACACTGCCGTCAAAGTTCTCGAATTCTACAACAAGCGGTTTGGTATCAAGTATCCGCTACCGAAACAAGGTAAGTACATGTACAACCATTTTAGATAACGCTTACCCGATATTCATTTACTTTGCGACATACGGTTTATAATATTTCAATTTTTTCATTTCTTGCTAAATGTTATAATTATAAAAAATCGTTTGAATGCCTCGTATTTTTTTAACAGATCTTGTGGCCCTTCCTGATTTTGTGACTGGAGCTATGGAGAATTGGGGTTTGATTACCTTTCAACTCACTGCCATTCTGTATGATCCAGAGGTGTCGTCTGCTCGCGACCGACAGTATGTTGTCATAGTCATCGCCCATGAGCTAGCACACCAGGTATATATAACACACAGAAGTAGCTCACGTGGTGACGCACTCAGTTTGTCTCTTGATGTAACAGCCACTAGGCAATAATAAATATCTAGCCCGCCCTGCAATTGCAATTAATAAGCTCATTAGGACACACCATATTTAAGCACACTTGATAGCAACTGGGAAATAGTTCATCAGGAAACTATCATTATTAAGCTCACTGGCAAGCCTTGAATCAACTTACACAGGTTAGCCAACAGGATAACGGCCACGAAATGGCTCACCAGGATAACGCAATGCTTATTCACCAAGTAATACCGTTAGCTCACCTGGTATACAATCAAGCGTTGACTCCAATAGGTGACATAGTTAATCACAATGTAACAGCTATACTATAGCGATTTAACAGCAGTAATTAAGCTCACTATGTTGTCTAGATCACACGGGATGGCTTAATAAGCAGGATGGATTCAGTGTAGCTCAAAATGTCACGTTAGATGTATTTCATTATGCTGTTTTGTCAATAAGTTACATGGCCGCAACCATGAGTTAACTCATCAGGTTACTGCGTCATTTTGACTCACTAAGTACAAATGATCTACGACATAACTCACGAGGTGGAATCGTTTTGTCAACCTAGGCTCAGTTAGCAAGGTAACATTCATTATAACTGGGTAATTTTGCAGGTATATATTATAATTTAACATGTTTCAGACAGTTTATCATTATACAGCAACGGAATAGCTCACCAGGTCACACACATAGGTTAACTCACCAAATAAACCAATACACCTGTGTTATTATTTTGCCACACTCACATGCAATGCTTTCCACTTTTTTGTGTACTAGTATGTGTAAAAGTATTGTATCATGCGTCCAATTATTGCCAAGTAAATAGAGCTTATATAAACAGTAATATTGAGTTTAAAACATTAAGTTCCGTAAACAAATTTTGAACAGATTTCTCACGCTAGTGTTAAATTTAAAATATCGACATTTTGACTACCAGCTTTTTTACTTTTGTGGCATCACTGGCGATTCCGCAAAGTTGTTAAAGTTGTAACAGTATACATTTATTGCCCTTCCTGTAGGAAAACAAAGGGGACACACGATCCTTTGTTTCTCCGACGTTAATTAAACATGATTAATCGAGAAGAAACAAAGAATCGTGGATCCCTATTGAAAGGCAATAAATAATCTATCATTTATTGTTGTCGTCTGCTCCCGGTGCCAAATATTCTATAGAGAGGCCCCGAATAAGAGAAATATGATCGAGGAACCTTGAGCACGTGAGGACGACATGATGTTTTATAGCCCTGTCATATGTGACCAGTATCATGCAGTCAGACAGCCAGTTATAAAGATGAGGTATATTCAATTAAAATAATGGAAATTAATATCAAATCATATCTGGTGTTTTATAACATAAAACATGTAATGGTGGTTATAAAACCAACCACAAGGTAGCTATGTAATAAGCTTATGAAAAAATACACTTTAAAATAACATAATCACTTACCTTCTTGTCCAAACTTGTGCAATTGGTGCTGTATAACTGTCAATTTATTTTCACTTTGCTTTCTTTGGCAGTGGTTTGGCAATCTGGTGAGCTTGAAGTGGTGGGATGACGTTTGGTTGAATGAAGGTTTTGCTACCTTTGTAGAATATTTGGGCGCTAATGAAATTGATCCCTCCTTTTCTAAGGTAGGTAAAGTCACGAGACCATATACACTGTATTAATGGGGCTGTTGTAACGGTACTGCTTAAAAAACCAATTGCTTGTAGACACTTAAAGGTGTTCGATATAGATAGGAATACTGGTCGGGAAGGCTGTCAGTGCGATCTAAATAGTATATATTGGAAATCGGTATTGTAAATGTCTAATATATTTATAAAACATATCCTATAAAAACAAAATATGAGCTCATAGTGATATTTTAGACATCAAAACAAAAGGAAAGACACATCACCACCCCAGTTAAAAAAATTGAAGGCAAACTTCTGCTTTTGTGCTTCAGTAGGTTGTAGGAGTTGTAGGTCGCCAACAGACCAAGACATATTGAACACATTTCAATTATAGCATACACTGAAATGCTAATTGAAGTTAAAGGCATGATGATAAGGGTTACATTCCTTTATTGAAATTGAACAATCTCTAGTAACGAATGGTCTGATTTTGCAATATATTGGTCACCAGGACCCGTATGATAATGGCTCTCGTGTTATTAAAGAACTTCATCTAAGTATGATGATCAACTACTTCGCCATGTTTACTACCGTCTTACTGGGATAATTCAATATCCGTAGAAGACAGATTTGATCATGAGCTAATTTTCAACTATACCCTTTTAGTGCTTGTCGTACACAATGTCGTTTAGATTTGTTCCTTCTTTTGAGTTTGTCCTTGTGTATTTACGCTGCGGTATATACATGTTCTGATAATTTCAATTCAAATGCACATATGATTTTTGTTTAGATGGATCTATTCGTTCAGAGTGAAATGATCGAAACGATGGCCATCGACTGTGAAGGGAACTCACATCCCGTCACAGCGATTGTGTCAGACCCAAGTCAAATCAGCGGCCTGTTTGATGCTATCTCATATGGCAAGGTAGGTACAACGACCAGCCACGGTAGACTGAAAGGCCACGATAAGATTGAACAACTGTCGAGCGTCATCTCATTAGAACCTATCGTCAAATGTTACGCAAATAATTCCAACACTTGAGTGGTCGGGTGGTCGGGGTAACGCAGTGGATAGCGTACTTGCCTTTCACCAAGGCGACTGGGGTTCGATTCCCCGATCGGACGTGAAAAGGTATGGTGTCACCTGCCCGACCACGTGGGTTTTTCCCCGAGTACATCGGTTTCCCCCCACATTAAAACCTCCCGTGCGCTAACCTCGGAGCCAACAAGAGTGATAAATATAAGTTGCGAAAACTTGTTTCATAATTGTTGTAAAATAAGTAAAGTTTACATTACATTCCAGCACTTTTTAGATGCAACTTTATTTTCGTCGCTTTCCTTCAAAACATGTAAGAATGTAACACAAAGAATATGTAATAGTTTTCCCGTTGAATACAATATATAGTTTCTTTTACAACAAAGTAGTTACAAAATAGATGTTTTGATTAACCACGTGTGTGTTCATTATAAAACAACAAATTTGATGATTTATTTGTGGGTTATTAGAAAAGCGAAAGTTTGCTGTACTGGGACGAAGCTGGATATTAACTTGTGTGTCTGACGTGCAAACGATCAACATTTATATTTAACAAAATATAATGCATATTTGACAAAATAATGAGGAACAACATGTCTACTTTTGCCTAACCTAACCCTGCCACCCTTTATATGATGCAGGGGTTCCTAAGGAAAGAATAATACTATTCTTGCTTATTACACACACATGAAGAAGTGCATTAGAAAGGAAACAATGTATTGTTTGATTTTGTATATAAACGTTTTTTAGGTCACCTGAGACAAATTCTCAAGTGACCTATTGCAATCGCCTTTTGTTCGTCGTCGTGCGTCGTGCGTCGTCCGTCCATAAACAATTTACATTTCCGACTTCTTCTCCAAAACCTCTGAACCAATTTCAATGAAATTTTGCAGAAACCTTCCATGGTCAACCAAAATTGTTAATTATATGATCCCAAGCCCCCAGGGACTGCTGGGTGGGGCTTAAAAGGGTCAAATTGACTAAAATTTCAGAAATCTTCCTCTCAAGATCCAGATATGGTAGAATCAAATATTACTCTTCATAGATGGAAGGGTCTTAAGGTGCTTTACCAAAATTGTGGATTTCCTGACCCTGGGATCTCACGTTTCCCCCTGGGGAGGGGGTAAACTTTACTATAGTTTATATAGGGAAATCACATTTTGGACCAACATTTG
>JAUMHH010196669.1:0-13683 GCA_032359455.1 Chlamys rubida | reverse complement strand
GAAACTAACCATGCTTCATATCTAGTTGAAACTAACCATGCTTCATATCTAGTTGAAACTAACCATGCTTCATATCTTGTTGAAGCTAACCATGCTTCATATCTTGGTCAAACTAACCATGCTACATATTTAGTTGAAATTAGCCATGTTACATATCTAGTTGAAGCTAACCATGCTTCATATCTAGTTGAAGTTAACCATGCTACATATCTTGGTCAAACTAATCATGATTTATGTCTAGCTGAAACTAACTATGCTTACAAACAAATTGACAAACGTTCGCAATATGGTTTTCTATTTTAACCTTTTTTGTTTCAATTATAAAATAATTTTGTTTTGCTTTACAAGTATAACAATCATAATGTAAATAGTGGATAACCTTCTCTATTTTCATATATGTGTTTATAATTGTCGGGGTAGGGGAAGGGGGTGGGGGAGGGGGTGGGGGAGGGGGTATATGGTCGTAACATCAGCTTTCATGGAGAATACCGAAGAACTTAAGCATACGTGTGTCCTCACCGGGTTTAAATACCGGATTACTACACCTACTGCTAAGTCAGAATAACGACTCCAAATCCCTCTGGAGCTACTTACCGGTTATATAACGTCCGTTTATCCCCAAGACACATATTGATAAGACCGTTACGAGAGGTATAAAAGGGGTGCTGACCGAATACACGGGCAGTGTTGGTCAGGACACTGACCCCAAAGCCCACACTGAGGTCATAGGGACATATTTTATTTTGTATACCTTATTCATGTGAATTACCCGTTGATAGGTAAGTAAGCGAAAACGATTCTTGATAAAGGCAGGAATGAAGATATAATCATCTATGGATGAATAAAGGATTGGATTAACCCAACGTCCAAAAAAGCCACAATGAGTTCGATGTTCTATTTCACAATACCTTATATATCTCCTGTGGAGGGACGAAATTGTGCATTCCCATTTGGACACTATGTGACTATAGCGCTGATATTGAAAGGGGATAATGGCTTCGTACGTTAAGTGACTTAATACCACGAAAACATCTAACATTATTCACACTGGCCAAGTTTATGTTGACTGACAATATTTGAGTTTTCGACATTGTCATATTAAAAAAACATTACTAATGTAGTGTACTTCATTGGGGAAATAAATGTTTCTTTCGTCAATTATAATAGTTTTCCATTTTCTTTTCCAGAATCAGAGGAATAAAAACCAGAATGACGAATTTCATTAAACTGAGTAACGAGACCTATTCCTCTTCGACATCATCAGATGAAAGATTCGCAAACTTCAGTTTTTCACCAAAAGCCACTGGAGGGACCATGGTCGTTTTTAAAGGCCTCATGTCATTGGTCAATCCGATTGGAGCCGATCCAATCAAGACTGCTGTTAAGTTCTATCGCAACAACAACGATAAAACAGCAGCTGGTATTTGGAACCGGAAAGCCTCGGCCTATATAAAAAATGCTGCCATTGGGGAGGCCTTTGCAACAAATTTCAAAAACATTACATTCCCAAAATGTTTTATGACCACGATTGAAACGGTGTCAACGTTAAATAGACAATTCAAGATGACGGATGGCCATCACCGGAAGCTGAGGAAAAACGAACTTGCTATATTCGAAAGTTTCATTGATGGCAGTTTTCAAGCATTCGTTGATGACGATGGCACTATTCAAAAAGGCTGTCCTGAACAATTGGAGGCATTTTGTCATTACGCCTACCATGAATCACGCGGTAAAATGATAGTCACTGGCTTAAAGGGCGTCCGCGCAGACGGCAAGTTCCAGCTTACTGCTCCGAGAATTCACTCGATGGGAGGCACCTTTGGCCCGGATGACAGCGGCCAGGAGGCCGTTTTCAAGTTCTTTCTTGGACATAAGTGTAAAAGAAGTTGTAAAACCAGCTGGCACCATCCTCTCTCCTCCCCATCCGCTCTAGACCTGGGGCGAATAACCAGCCTGATGTCAATCAATCAGAATCCAAGATCAGCAACACCGCCTCCGTCATATAAATCAGTGATTCAACTCGTTTGTGGAAACAAGTGCCACCGTTTCCGGATGGGAGATAACTCTGTTGTTGTGTTGCCAGAACATTATTATCAACATTTACAGACCGGAAGAGAGTTGGATGTAGCGGGCAATATGATAGGTGTGTCTGACGCCGTTAGTTCCCTGCAGTGTGGGTAAGGGCGTGGCCTACTTCCGGACAAAATTTTAATACGTTTATGTCATGTTTCCATAACAGCTTTATTGACTCAGCAATTGAAAAAAAAAATCGCATTTTGTAATTTTACTTTACGTCAGATTATTACGAAACTATCGGACAATTAAACAAATATTGCCTAATCATAAAACTGCTTTTATATTTATATACAGGTGTTTAGTGTTATACTAAGCATAAGTATTTGTATCATTTTGGTAACGTGAACATTTATAATTGCAAGATAGGTGGATGTTTATATATGAATGCGTGCGTATGTGTGCGTGTGTGTACGTGTGTGTGATAACACTATGAGGTATAATTATAACTATACATAATATAAGGTTATTATTATCCATCGTTATAACGGAGAAGCTTTGTAGCTATGTAAATGAACACATTGTAAATTGTATATAATTATAATCTATTAACGTATAACATAGTTTTATTTCTGATTCACTAACGTTAAACATTTGTGATACTTATTTATTCATATCTAATCTCTACTAAGGCGAACCAAAACGGATATTGTAGTACGATAATACTATGTGATAATATGTTTATCATTAAATAAAATATGAATAGAAAAATTGGAAGATGGACTTGTCGTTCTATGATGCTATTAACTGAAGTGAAACGTAATGGAAACTAGTTTGCTTTAATAAATTATTATTTGATAATTTTCCACATTCGTTAGAATCGCTAGAGTTGTATAATTAATAGTTGGATAGTAATATTTAATAAATATGACAGTAACATAAAACTGTACAGGATGTCGTAGACAGAAATAATGCCACAGGAGTGATATAATGAATTACCACAAACGTTTACAGTGTTATATTCAAACGGACGTTTATTATCTAAAGTTTGGAAATGAAATCGATCGTGGATATGTATTGGATAAAAAAAAATCGAAACTAATTACATAGAAAGTAAAACGACTTACCAAATGTGTTTATAGTTAATATCTTCAATGGCGTCTATTACGTGTCGTTTTGGACGTAGATCGACCGTGGGTAGGTTTATGGTCATAGAAAGTCGGTGAGTGGGGATATGTACTTAAAACCATTTAAATACATACGTAACATTATTCTATACCGTGAGCATTCATTGTACTATACCTAAAATATACGGCCCCGTGTAATGGTCATTTTCACACATGATTGATTTTAACTAATAACATAATTCAGGCAGGTCATGTTTATTTGTTGAAAGTATTTCGAGAGTCGAACTCAGCAATGTGTTTACAATACAGAAATCGTAACCATCTTGTATAATACTAGTTCTGGCTTTCACCTCAAAAGAGGACAGCGTTTTATAGTCAGGTAAATAAGTGTAATATATTTGCAGAAATAATTTGCTGATATATTGCTTTCAGGTGACAGAGTATTAAACTGTTACCCAGGTGTAGGATTGTATTGTGTTAAGAATGGGTAAATCGTATACACATAAAGATATTACATTTAGCTTGCTATTCAAACGACTTAAAAATGATTTAACAATCAGTGTTCAGGTTTTTTCCCCTATTTCATTTTGAAGCATTCATTAAAATACCTTTTCTGACTTTCTAGCGATTTTAACCAAAACAATCATTTTAATCTCGAACATGTACAAATGTGTTTCTTTCACCAATGAATTGAAGTCGAGTGGTTATCGAAACAAAACATTTTTTTTCTTTTTACATGAGCGATGGGATTTGTCACATATGACTACACAAGCCGCGATTTACTGGTTTAAGATAGATCTAGGCCTAGTGATTACAAAGCCTATCTGTTAAGATATCACAGTATTATGCCGTGGTGACGTATAGTTAATATTTCGCAATACTGTTATTATAATACCCTCTCTTAAGTCCACATACAATGTGACCAGTCAATAGTGTCTATCTTATCTATCACCTATACGGCTATCCGGAACGTGCGTTTGCCAAGTAGTCATAGAAACCACCAAAATAACATAATACACAATATATAGCACCGTCAGTTTTATAGAGTATAACATTTCATGTTTTCTGAAACTTGTAAAAAGAAACCACTATGTTTAAACAGTGTCGTTTATCATTTGTTGAGGGTAAGTTTGGTTGTTTTATATATATATGTATATTACCTCGGGTTAAAGGTGAAGGTCCCTGATAAGCAGTGTCGTTTATTAGTCGTTGAAGGTAAGCATGGCTGCTATATATATATATTACCACGGGTATACGCGAAGGTCAAGGAAGTTACCGATAAACAGTGTCGTCCACCTGTTATGTCCAATGTCATTCACGAGATATTTTAAATATTAATAACACAGTCAACGACAACAACAGAGGATGAGGGGATAATGACATTCGTACTAACATATCTACAAAAGTTCGGTGAAAACAGATCTACACAGCTAGTATGTTCTCATATAAAGTTCATAATATGTATAAGTATTTTTAATAATTGAGATCAACAAAAATGACTAGGAGAATCAAACATCATTATGGCTGCATGCTGGACGCTTCAATTTCAGTACACCACTGACTGATCACTTTTAGTGTAATACAACAGTTATATAAATTATACAATGGTTTTGAAATCGATACTCATTATTTAGTATTCATTACAATGCACAGCAAGCTATTAACTTTTGACTTAGAAAAACCAATGAATGAAATAAATGGTATCAAGTATGATATGTGTTCGTGTGAAGCAAATAAAATTACATTTCATTGTTTTGCCTTCAATCCTACATGGTCTTGCAAAATATAACTTAACGTTGGCTTCTGTCAAATATACAGACATATCAGAAATAAGTTGTGTTTTAACCATGAGAATTAAACACAACTCTCATAACAATTAAAACACTTTGTGCTTCACGATCTTTGAATTATCTTCCATTAAATTCGTGATGTCAAGGACAGTCAGGAGCACTTTGGAATATGTCAGTTTCATTGACCAGTATATACATTACAAGGGCGCCAATTGTAGAACCGACTTGAGTCACCACGCCACACCAAAACAGAGCTTTTCTACCTTCTCTTCTGAAGATCGTTGCTATGGATACCTTTGAGAAGGTCATTAATAGAACCAATAAAATCCATGCCGTCACCTTTGAATAAAAATTAAAAATAAATCACAAACAAAGTAAAAAAAGTAAAGGGATAATGTAGAAAAAGAACAATATTGAGCTTATCTATTTTGACTTATATTTGCATATCTTTTAAGTGGCTTTAATTGTCAAATATTGAAAAGCAAAAACAATACAAAACAATATTTTGTAAATTGGAAACATGTTCAAAAAAGAAAAATTATATTTAAATAACCACCGTGTGTGAAAGACCCCTATTATCATTAGTTATAATTATTATGTATCTTCCGTACCATAATCACAGGACCTGCGACACTTTCGTACAGCACAGGGGTTGGACTTTGTACAGCCATCAGCATAATGAACGCTGCCAAAGATGTACCCAACAAGACGAGAACACCGATAACGAGGCTCGAGGACACCGGAAGTAAGAATACTCCAAAACACGCGATAGGATTGGCAATACTGGAGAGGGTGGCGCTAAGATGGTAAGCATTGGCACCATACGGTAGACACGAGTATGTCTGTATGGAAGGGAGAACCCCATTTCCTAGAGCGTTGATCCAGCCGATCAGAATGATAAGGTACACATAAGTCCTTCGTCTAATTTCCGTCTTTGGGGGAGCTGGTTGGCTGACACTGCCAGAATAAATGTCAATCGTTCGACCTTTTCTGTTATTAGGCAATAACGTTTCACTGGAGCTATTCACCATGGACGGATTGTGAACTGTATCTGAAAATGTAGTGTAGTTACGGCAAAAATCACTGTTTAAGTTAAAACTATTAATGAAGTCCTCGTCACTGGGTTCTTCTTTGATCTTTACGTGTTGTCTCTTACAGTACGGTAGGTAGTTCAGAAGAGTGAACGCTAGACCACTCATCACTACCATACCGAAGAGGAAATAAAAGAAATGTTCCACTGGAAAGGAAGGATCTTGATATTCTGGTTGAATGCCATGATGTGAAACATTTGTAGTAGTGTTTAAGACCGATATATTCTGACACGTCATCTTCCCCACGCCTTGTCCTAGTGCTACTAGACTGGGTATCAGGCCACTCAGACCCTCTCCGATATACAGGCCAGACATATACTGGGTTTTGAACGTGGACATAAAGGGAAGAAACAGGACAGACGATGTGCAGTCAACACTGGCAAGGAAAAACTGCAGAACCAATAAAGCCAAACTGTGATTCGTTCCCAGCACATACGAGGTTTTCTTCCAGAAAAACACAAGGAGAAGGCAAGCGGCTGCCCCTACAACCAGAATAACATAAACTAAAGTCTTCTCGGGAATAGAATATTTGCAGCACAAAAACCAAAATGTCAGCATAACAGGTCCAATGTTTGCTAGTTGGGTAATCACTGTTAAATATGACGGGAGTTTCCAGCCCTCCGGTAAGTGAGGGACCATGATAGGCAGTTCTACCCAGAGGCCATTGACGGCTAACCATGATGCAGTACCAAACATGGCGACAAGGATATAAACGAAGATGTTTATTTCACGAAATCGATTGCAATTTCTTCTGTCAGTCATGATGTAAGATAGTTGAAATTGTCTTCCAATATCCTTCCGGTCGATGATTCTTTTCTGAAAAAGGGTAATAAATGGAATTTAAAATGTATAACAAAAATCTTATTTATTATTTATTAATGATTAATCTTGATTTTATTTTCATAGTGAAAAAAAACCCTGTATATTTATTACTTCCTTTAATAATGTTATAAACAACGAAATTAAAATACTTATTACTTCAAAGCAAAAAATAAGTATGCATATTGTAACTCATTCACTAACATTCATTAGAGATATTGTCAAATGTACATTGCATGAATTAGTAACTGTTGTACACAAATTGTAAGGATTACCTACGATCTTAAAATACTCTGTACTGGGTTGCGACAAGTTATAGTGATTTTTTCATGTTTTTTTCGGAAATATTTCGAAAAATTCTTGCATTATTAAACTGAAAATGTGCATTATAATTCCTGAAGTCGCTATTATCTTTGGTAACATAACAACAAATTGTAAGATATAGTCATTTCTACACGATAAACGAGGATAAGTGAAGACCCGTTATTAGGTCGTTTCGGCTACACGAGATGTAGCGGTTGGAAAATAGTCAGTATCCTACATTGTAACATGCAGAGAAGATTAAGGATACCAAGATTAAGATTCCACAACTTGCTATCTTAAGTTAGCTAATGTGTAGCTGAGGCTTAGAATCTAGACACCACCTGGTGGTCGTATTGTTAGATATTTAAATCAGGAATAATGTGACCCCCTCCCCCCTGTAGTTCATCACGGATAGTGCCAACTGGTGAAACGATATTTAATGATCATTCTTTACAATGTTACAATAAATCATCAGTGAAGTGTTTTGATTATAAGCGTTAGAAAAAACTATGTAAATACCTATGTTAATGAAAGAAGAGGTCACTACGCGAATCTCTGTTTATATAGGACCTCTTTAGGACGGAGTTTAAAAATAAAATTTGGTACTAACTACCAATAAATCACACACATATATTATGTAAAATGAATCTTTTAGGGACAATCTATTGATCCTAGATAATACGTTTGTAAAATAACTGTCATACAATACTATTTACTTTCATAAGTGTAATTCATTACATAAATAACTTCATAATACGATACACTTAATACATTTAAAGTAACTGTAATACAATGTTATACATTAAACACTCCTACAACACACTGAATAGATACAATAACGAGTATGTCACAAATGTAGTCATATTGAGGAATACAAACTGCAAAACATCTTCGTATCATAATTGTACGATGCTAGTTAATTGCTGTCCTTGTGATGACGTCATAGTTTAGACAGGGATACACTAACCAGGGACTCTTACAATAGCTTAAAGTATACAATTGTACTGGATGCTTTCCTTATAAAAACAACACTACGTGGTACATACCTTGTGTGTCGGTTGCACGCTGCACTCGTCAGGATGTGGACTGCAGGTTACGTAGTACTATAACAGCCACACGAGGGAACAGTTACTCACTGACGCTGATTATTTAAACAATATATAATTGTTAGACTTGGGACTTGTCTGGGTTGATGCTCGGTCTGTGTACGATGTGTTTACTCTGTGTATCACTAGTCTGATAGAGACAAACAACCGATACAGTATCTCCGCTCATCATGTCTCTTTATAAGTGACATTTCCGCATTAAACAATTAGATTTTAGAGCAGCATGTTCACAGCATACTGTGTGATGTTAAATTATCTCATGGAAAGTAAATGGAGAAACCCTATATGTAAAACATTTCATGACAAAAAGTTTAACGTGTTGTACTGGTTTTTTTTTATCGAAATAAATTTCATTGCACAATTAATTGTTAATTTTGAGATATTAACTGATTGTAGTAGACAATAAAGACTGTGTGGTCCCGTTAATTCTGATGTAATGGTGTAGTCATAGTTTTTAACACCGACACTACGCCGTTACATGTTTTATGTATAGATATTTACTTCACAACGCTTTCATATTGTTTTTCTTTTATAACTACTCTAGTACAACAGTGTGCCTCCTTAATACTTAACTACTATAAATTGTGTGGGGTCTGGTTTAGATAGTGTCAATTTGACACCTTTACACATAACTATGATTTCCACACGCTGTGTATGTGTGGCTTACAATATATCTTTTCCCTGTCTAATAAACGCCCCTCACAGGTCATGGGTCCTGCGTCCTTTAAACACAGTTTGCCCTACACACTTGACAATGCTACTCTGATGTATATACGCAGTTTAATGTGATCAGACAAATATCCAATAAAATTCCCCATAAATTATCTTTGGTTACAGTAAAAAATGGTAATGGGATAAGAGTTATTTTCGGTTACCTTGATGTCATTGGTAAGTACCGCCTCCGTTGCAGTTGGGGGATTAACTATATCATTCATCTTTTTGGTATCTTCCCATTTTTTTCGTGTTTTTCTGTATCACCAGAGTTTCGATAATGTCTATGAATATTGATGATGTGGTAAATTTAATTCTGTTTTTACTTCAGAAATTAATTTGTAGGTTACTTGGCATATTAGACATACAACGGACGCATTAATGACAGAGGACGAAATATAATACCGCAAATATTAGCACTCGGGTTAGACATTTCTATTTTTAAAGGTATTGTCATAGTATAGTGATAAATAGTATCATAATTTCTTCTTTTATCTACAGTCAAAGTAACTGATTTGAAATTTTTAAAAAAACCGGAATGAATACAAATAAACAAGGCATTGGTATTTTATATTGATTATCTGAAGTATCCAATATCTTCATTGAACGATATAGAAATCTGATAATTATTTGTGTAATTACTTTGATCAGTGTTGCCTTATCAGCTCTACTTAGACGTTTCAACGAAACGGTGGAAAATGTAAACAATGTATTATGAAGGGTCGAATGTCTTTAAATTTGAATCTACGTATATACGTGTAAAATGATATGATATTAAGATGGCACACATTATATTGAATCATTTATTTAAATGTCACAAGGATGCAGGAACAAAATTAACTTTTATAAAATGGTGCAATGAGCTTGGCAGATTTTGGTTTTTGAATTCCTTTAAGGTTATTTAAGAAGCGCTTTTACAAAATGACATGCGTTTTCACTTTTAATATTTTTCTCATTTTCTCACAATTTTCGGATCGGCTGAAAGAGTTCACTAAAAGATTTTTTTATATTTTTTATATTACTAACATGATATCAATTTATTTGTTTGTTCTAATTAATCATTCACGTTTCATCATATTTAAAACAAAAACTTTTGTAAAAGTATGATTTCACGTTTTGATAAAATGTTGATAATTTACTTGTATTTTATCATGTCACGTGTTTTAATCACTGATATCTTACTTAAATTAGTTTTAAAGAATACAAAGTAATAACAAAACCGTATCAATAAAGAAAAGATTTGCATGAAGACCCCTGAAAAAGTACAAGGAGATTGAGAAAATAATAAAAATCCAAATATTCAGGTACATTTATCAAATATTAACATTTTAAAACTTGAAGGGAATCATAATTATAGTTTTTAGCTTGCGTCATACAATAGCCAAACGTTGTACCGGGCTTGACATCGTCTAATGTATTAAAATGCAATACGCGAATGAATGTGCTTAATGTAGAAAAAATACAGAGTCACAGAGAGTTTAATTTGATGTGGAAATAACACTTAAACAGCCTGAGGGCCAAACAGTACTAAATTGAATACCCATTGCGTTCCATTAGATCAATCAGCTAACCCGGAACTACGATGATTGGAAAGTTTGGCTATAACGCTACTGACGTTGTTTAAACTACCCTGAAATGAAATAGGGCATTTTCACTTAGATTGACAGAGTTATTAAACCAGTAATTTATATTTTAATTTTTGAAATGTATTATGATATTTGTTAAACTAGATAAAAATAGATATTGTGAGGTAAACAATACATGTATCTATTTAACTTCGTTCACTCTAAACCACAATGTAATATCTGATTACAAGTGTTTATTATAACATCGCGTGTGGAATAAGAAACAAAATACACCAGCACTAGGATGAATAGGTGTTATGTGTGGTTTTCTAGAATCTTTAATATTTAATACATAACGTAAAAAAGGAAAGAGAAAAATACAACAGTATCACTAGGCATCAAATATGCATGTGATTAAATTGTTTAAAAGTCATTCAACTTACCAGAAGATGTAATAAAAACTTAATCAGATATATGCATATTTCGTATCGTATTATACATATTTATCTTTTGACACGATAAGGGACGAGCGGAAGTTTCCCAAAAAAATACTGGAAAAGAAACTGAGTCTGTGGAATATTACCACCAGTTAAATTATGATACCATGCGTAACATTGCAATTTTATGGTTGACCGTGCACAGAAAATGTCCAGTACTGCATAGTCATTCTTGATATTTTCAAACATTATTATAATCAAAGCAATCATGCAAAAATACACAGAAGAATAAATTATCCGCATGTTACTTTTTTGGTCGACTGTTTATCGCTATACGTTAGATAATAAATTCCACTTGGTGTTTCTAACATTTTATTATTTTTTTTTATTACATCTTAAATCGAAAAGGTATTTTGTATTATGTCCGAACTTTATTTTCCAGTTTAATTTAACCTCGGTCGCAATTATAAAATGTTATAACTTCAAGTTGATGAACCATTTTTGGAGATTCCTTTTATTTGCGGTTGCGATTTCACTTCAAAGTCAACCGAAAATGTAATAAAATTAAAAATTAAGTATTAACATCATCTGGATGTTTACCTTAATTTCAGTTCAGTTTACACTGTAATTTCAACCCACAAATAAAACAAAAATGCAAAAAATATTATCTGCAAATGTAACAAAATACTAATTATTATTAATAAAAATAATAAAATGAGATTAAACTTCAGTCATTTGTAAAGAATGTACATTCAACTTTTAAAAATATTAATATTCAGTTTATTTCATAAGGTGGCGTTAATTATGGCGATTTATTTTCCTGTTTGATTCTCTATTATACGTCAAATATCTTGAAAAATAAGTTATGTAAGATTTCAGCATCAATTTTGAAACAAGCAAATGAAATATTTATTATTCAATTAGATATAAATAGTTACCTGTAAACAACAATACTTTGATGTCTGGTATCAGTATACCGTAGTTGTATACGATATGCAGAAAGACTTTTTAATAGGAAAGTAGACACGGGAATGATACATTTGTATTAAAAATAAGAATTAGGTATACGTAAACATAAACGCTATATATATATGATTATACTAGTTTTCGTGTTTTGCTTTATTTATATTTCTACCGTCACATGGATATTTAAAATAATTTTTCGCTATATGTATATCTATAATCAGCTGTCAAGGATTTTCCGCTAAACACTTCGTGCTCAATTAAGTAGAAAGGTTCCTATGTTATTGTTAGCACCAAGGAAATATACCCAATAGTATTAATAATGACAGCTAAGTTCCGTTCTCCTCTGAGTAGAACTTATGTTTAGTTTTCTGTAGTGTATTCTATAAATAGATCTCTTAGCACACACTTAATTTTAACCATCATGTAAGAGTTGACAAACGTTTTTCAACTTTTCTTTTACAATGATTAAGTGTCTTTTATTCTAGTACACAGCTGCCGTACATACCTTGAATTGTGATTTTGTTAAAAAGGAAAAAATATAAGGAAATATATGTGAATTGTGAAATCTAATAGTTTTGATACATATCTACGCCTTGCTATTTTCTGGAAATGCTTCGCTGAGCGTAAGTCGTTTTTTTCTCCGTATGAATGAAATTCACAAGTATGTATACATTCTACTTACTGACTTTCCTCTATGTCATCAACCCGCTAGTTACATATTAAACCACGATCTGAACGTAACAGATGTGCGTTTTGAAGCAATGCTTGCTCATCGTGATATTATTGAGAGGAAATACAAGGCCCTCGAAATATTCACTTTGAACTTTGACGAAAAACAACAGGAAGAAAACACGAAAGTACTGTACCAAGAAAAAGACACATTGTTGGTATTTTAGTCATTGTAATTAAAAGGAGGTGATAGTGTATGTGTCTAAAACAAATGTATAATTTTATGTATATTTTCAGAAAACACGAAAATCACCAGCCATAGCTCCATCACCCTTACAGAAACAAATAAACGAAAAAAATGGGTAATTGATTTAATTGATTTGTATAGGAATAATTCTTTTTACTAAATTCGGACTCTGTTGCAGATACATTAAATATCTATTTACAAAGGTCTTTGCAATTTATTGCAGGATCCTTCACTTTTGTTTCACCTCAATCACTGTCAAAAAGGTGAATTATTTTTCAACGATTCGTTTTGAAATATCACTGTGCTTATGATCTGTAACAATATCTGTTTAAATTAAGTCATCTCCACCATTCATATACCATTCCTCAAGGTAAACGTATATGACATTCCTGTATAAAAAGTCCTGTTGACCAATACACTTCCTTGCAATGTTCTTTTCCTGCCCACAAGACGTAAATCTAGGGGATGGGGGTGTTCTTTTATTTTGTTTCGATATCTCCTACGTTCCTCCTGTCAGTTCACATCGCCTAAGACTTAAGATATTCTTTTCCTTGTGTGTGACGCTTTCTGTTAGAAATTGTGTTAGAGTTATTTCTGTTAGAAATTATGTAAGAGTTATTTCCCCTGATTCGCTTAGGTAACACAACATGTTATATATAATGTTTTATATAACATATAACATCAGAGAGAGAGAGAGAGAGAGAGAGAGAGAGAGAGAGAGAGATGATAATATATTTAAATATTTAAATACATCAATGACAGAGGTATCATGCGCAACTCTGTATAATATATTCATGGGAGAAATATCACATTTATATGATATATATATACAGGCATAG
>JAUMHH010196647.1:0-11781 GCA_032359455.1 Chlamys rubida | reverse complement strand
ATATACATGTATAAGGTACAGACAGGTAACTATATACATGTATAAGGTACAGACAGGTAACTATATACATGTATAAGGTACAGACAGATAACTATATACATATATAAGGTACAGACATATAACTATATACATGTATAAGGTACAGACAGTTGATTTTAGACATATATAAGGTACAGATAGATTGCTATATACATATTCTTGTATAAGGTACAGGCAAGTAAATAAATACACAGGTAACGTAAAGACTGGTAAGTATTGACCTTCATAAGAAGCTAAGTATATGCACGACAAATGTTTATACAGGCTACTATAGGCATTTACAGACGAGTACTTACAGACATAAATATATGGTCGCGTAAGGTCAAAAAGAATACTCTAATAAACGTAAATTTAGATATGCCTAATTAGGGTGTCACGCCATGCGCCATGATTACCACAAACATGTATATACGTTTATAAACATAGATTAAGTAGCATTATGTCAGTGACAGGCAAGGTAATCGCTTTTAGCATTATAATAAACATTTGCATTTATATTTCAATGATTATGTAAATTGCGAATCCACGGGAATATTGTTATGCAGTAACTGTAGTTAATTATGTTTGGAAAACATGTTTTTGGATCGTGCTTAAATCTTTCAAAACTTTTATGCATGCGTTATATATACACATTGGTAATTATCATTTGGTGAACTTTGTATATTTTCTGGAACACTTAATACCTTGGTTCCAAGAATCGATTCTCAAATACACAGAAATCTAAATGACGTCGATGCCTTTATGATAATTCCCAAGAACGCTATGTACATGTATTAGTAGAATAGGCAGCCGTGTGTATTTCTCTTCTACTAAGAATTGTCCATATCGTTTGGTTAAGGTACTTGGTAATTTAGACACTTACCGGAACAATTAACAATCAGGCTAATAAAAAACAATTCGGAAATTTGTTTAAAAGACCAACTGGAAATTTCCGATAGACTGATAAACCGAAAGAGGGATAATCTCAACAAAAATGAAACAAATCAATGAAAGAACACATCATTATAAACGTTTATCAAGTACAGAAAGACAACAACAGACAGGTGCATGGTACCTATTGATAACTAAAGCCATGATGATAAAAACAAAAGTTGCAGCAACCTCTGTACATTTGTGAAGAATCAGTTATTATCAGTCATAATCTTATGTTCAAAAATGGTCTGTCCCGCTATACAAATCAGTATGTGTTTCATCTTTGATTTTTCATCAATATCCTTATCTATAACTAACGACTTGGCTAATGCAACATATTTCCCAGTGTAAAGATTAATCACATACAAAACATGACGAAAACAAATTTACAACTAAAATACCTCAATATTCAACTTTACCTTCTATTTTCCGTGCTAAATTGGCGTTTATGCTTATCTCGATATTTATATATCCTTTTCCCTTTGTTGTAAATTTATTCAATTTTTTCCCTGGTATGATCTCTCCGAATTGCCAAGCAATGTTTAAACAATATTGTGTGAAGTTGACGTAATATTATATGCGAATGTAATGCCAATATGTAATCCCTAGTTGCCTTATATGGTTAATGGTTTGTCCACTATTCTGATTGGCTAATGATCTTGGAAACCAGGAAGTTTTGGACATATATATATAGAGAGAGAGATATATGCTGGCAGTGTTGGCTATAAAAAGGGGTGTTCAACGACAAAATACAACAGTCTGATCTAAAGATGGAACGGAACAACATAGGAATGCTCTGCCTTCTTGTTGCATTGATGTTCGTGTTCATCACGGGTTCGTACCACTGTTTATTTATCTCTGTTTAATACATCAATTGCTTAACAGAAACAATTTTTTACTAAAACTGTATCTATCTTGTGACTTTATCTTTGTATATTTACTTGTAGCATTTCCAAATTCAAAATTGTGTTTTCCTTTGTGCTATGTGTTCCCGAAATCCCTCAATTACCCTCAATTACGCTATCTGCACGTAACCTATGTAATTTCGAAGATTGGAGCTCTGCACAACTTGGATTATGTACATGTAGGGTCTAAATTATATGCGTTTCTTCTCCTTTCCCCTGCTGTAGTCATATCCGTAGTTGCCTATTGCTGTCAGGGTTATGTTGTTTTAATAATGTGTTGTTCAATCATTAAAGTAGGTCGCGACAGGAAGCAGTCAATCAAGCAAAACTATAATAAATATATGTTAATATGCCAGAAAAAGTTAATGTGTGCTGGTGTTTGAATTGTATGAAAAAATAGGCATAAAATAGAAATAAAAGACACTTAAATATCTATGTGCTGGTGTTTGAATTGTATGAAAAAATAGGCATAAAATAGAAGTAAAAGACACTTAAATATCTATGTCGCTTGCTTACAATTTTATCTGGCCTGCAATAAAGGAGTCCTGGCTAAGTCGTTGGGTTCCAGGGCGTTTGCTACTGGCTACATAGCTTAAAATATTATATTATTCGAAACATAGCAGAAATGTACTGCTTCCCTATTTTGATCTCGAGGCTGATTTAAAGTACATGTATGCCAAGCTTAAAAAAGAAATCTGCCTTGCTTAGTTCAGCGATAAACATAGTATAACCCTCACCTGTTGAATGAAATAGATTAGTCTGTAGTATCAAATGATAACAGAGTGTCACAGAAAAGAGGATAAACGTAAATAAAAACAATTAGGCATGCTGGATATATAAGCATAGGCTTATGATACACCAAAGAACAGACAGTGTTTTATCTAACACTTTCTGAACAGGAGGAACGGCACCAGATACCCTTCAAAAAACACCACTATTCTGCGCATCCCTCCCCGGCAGAAAGATGACAACCAAGCCTTCCCACCTCCAACCCGCTACCCTACCCTACCATCTCCCTTTCCCCTATTCCTATCCTCGTAGCATACAAAACCGTCTTATATCAAGAAACTTACATCAGTTCCAAACGTAACGATAGTGAAAAATGTGCTGTGAATCAATTCAGTTTTGCATGTACTTTTTTTTGCAAACTTCTATACCATAATTGAGAGGATATTATTTCAATATTGACAATAATTACCTAAGGATTATCGTATTCGTGGAATATTTAAATTTGCGAATAAATTTCCTCGCGCATAGCAAGATAATTAGTCTCCCGCAAAATAAAAGTGATGTACAGTATAATTTAAAACGACAGATGCATGGATAATCGATATGTCAATTGTCAAAAACAGTGCTTATTTGCACTGCACATAACATTCCAAAAACATAGTCAAACAGTTATCAAAACAAATTTTAAGTCTATAAAAGTGATATCGTGAATGTGGAACTATGCCAATATCAATTTCATATGAATTGATAATATAAATAAGATACTATAAAAGGCACATGCTTTAAAGCGTGGTGTATTGATATTGTTAGTTGTCTGACGTGCATGCATTATATTGAAATTCATGTATTAAAGCTCAGTTTGTTTTATTCCGGTTGTACAGACGTTGAGGGTAGTCAATCGAACAATGCCAATGGAGGCCAACACAGCGGGGGAGCCGCATTGGGAAGTTTGTAAGTAAGACTCTTCTAATTTAGAACATTCGATTTCTTTTTCGCTCACCTACTGATGTTCAAAAAAGTCTCAGTACGACATATGGCATAGATGATATAGAGTATGTGTACATTTTAAGTACTATAGCAATCGGTAGATACGTACGTGAGAATCTGACGTAAATATCTTTGTTATTGGTATACTAAATGTGTGGTATCAACGTTACGCTTATAGCAATAGGTGTTAAAATGCCTTCGACGCGAAATTTAATTGCGTTATACTTTCTTTGTTGTCAGAAATCAGAAAATAATTTTTTTCATAACTTCTGATTTATTTGACATAACAGATCGTTAGGTGATAACATCTCATGTGTAGATATTGGTTTCATTGTAGATTGTCGCGCTTTTTTAATTTACATTATTTTAGGAAAAAGATGATATTGAGTTTTCGTGGTACAGCAAATCACATAATTTCGAGGGATATTTCTTGCGCGAAAAGTGGCGGTCTTAACTTCTTTTATTCCATGAATACATACTTAAACCATGGTTATTTCGAATAATTAAGTAGGGTACAATATATTTCGTATATCTTGATGACTCAAATCTACAAAATAATTATAATATGTTCTTCTGACACAAACAGACACACCTTATTGTTTATAATGCAACGCATTGAATACGATAAGCATCGTTATCACTGTAAATAAAACTGACAAATAGAAAAATATATAACTACACGTATTACCACATTTCGTCCTCTTTGAGTTGTGTGAATATTAAATAACTTTTTATGTTACAATTAAATAGGAATTAACACCCCATTATTTTATGGGTTGCTGCTTTTCTTGACACATTAAAAACCGTCTTTGATATATGCCGGATTGAAATATAAATCACATTTTGCTGTATTTTTCATTAAATATCTACATGTATATAAATGCGTGTACTAAACGTATTTTAGGAATATATATCGGCCTTGCCAGCTATTTCACTATTTTGACCAGCATATGTACAATATTACTTGCTGAATTGAAATATAAAATATAATAATCACTTTAATTTGCTTATTGTAGAAACTTCGGGAGTATGTTCGCGATTGCGATCAGCATTGGAATTTGCATGCGGTATTTTCCGCTTGGGGATAAAATACATCACACCTAAAGTTGTCAAGAGGTAAATAGATAAACTCTGTCGAATCTTTGACACACGTATTGATGATGTTATGTATAGATTATTGTGCAAGTGAGAAATAAGTCCACAGCATTTCTCTTTTTGTAATCAAACTTTAAATCGTAAAGAAATTGAATTCAAATACATGTATTTTCTGTATCTCTAGCGTAACCTCCAAATGAAAATCTACATTTTTTACTATTCCGGTATAATGCAATTCAGAGCCCATTCATGCAAAAAATCCTCGTCATCATCCGAAGTATAAATTTATAACTTATACTTACAAGTTTTTTAACGGTTCATACGCATATATTCACTCAGTATACGTAAACCTAGTGGATTGATAATTGAATATTTTACCTTAAATCATTGCCGCGGAATCTGCAATAAAGGGATAGTCAGTCAGTCTGTAATGTGTGTACAAATAGCTCAACTTTCCCCAAATAACTGTTGCTAACGTCTCGGAGAGCAACAGGAAAAGTCCGCCCCTTGGAGTTCAAGTTACATGATATTACCTCCGGTTAACGAGTAAAATGATTATCGTGTGTAAATCATTTATAAAAAATATGTAACCAATGAATATGAAATACGTCATTTTTTTCACTTTCAGATACAACACGTAAGAATGACATCTTACAGAGCTCGAAAGACATCCATCGCCTCCAAAATATCAAACGTGTTTGGTCACCATAAAACATACAGAAACGCATGTCGTTTCAAAACTGACACTTAAAGTACACATGCATTTTCCTAACTTTTTTGTGTGTTTGTGATTTGGCAAAATATAACTTCTATTTAATGTCTTTGATAGATGTATCAACTTTATATATTGATTATTTGCTACTGAATATAATGAAAGTTAATAATAAGAGGTTGCACCTAATGTTTAATCCACATGTGTATATACTTTACAAGATATTATAGACAATAGCTATTTCCAAGTTACAAAGCGGAAATATTTAATGCTTAGAATACTGCATTAATTTATATCTAAAAAATGTCACTTCATTGCGGCTAAAAAAAAGCTGATATCGAAACCAAATAAGGCTCTCATCATCATACATCATAGATTGATTATTTATTCAATATGTCAGGCACGATAAATTACAATTTCAAAACAATATTTACACAATTTGATTGAAATTATGATATAATATACATGGGAAGGTAGAAAACCCAATATCGATTTAAGACTGACGCTTTTTTAAAACTATAGGTAATAGCATAGCATCACATAGACAGAAGTGATATTGGTAAGGAGATATTGGTAAACAGAAGTGTAACAAAATGTCTATCATTTGCCGGAAAGGCTAATCACCATATTGTTTCACGATGACGTAAGCATTATGACAATTTTATTTATCATGGAAACTTCATGAGTTTTCATGGATTTGTGAAAATTTGATATAAAATCAAGCATTGAATATAATTACAGTTGAATCGAAAGGTTATGTAAATATGGAAAGGAAAAAGAATCGAATCACTAACAATTAATTGAAGAAAGTACTTTATCATGACGATACAGCGGTGTGACGTCGTTACAAATATTACAGAATTGATCAGGTCTTAATACAATTTAGAATAAAGTTATTTTGGTTGCCATTGGGTGGTAAACACAGAAAAGGAGAAAAAAAACAATCAAACGGCAATTTTGAATAATTGTAATTTATTCAAATATTTGTTTTGTTATATAGAGAAGGATAATTTGAGAATTTAAGGCCTACAACATAGGAAAATTCATCTCAAAAAATGTCTTTTTGATGGATGATATCTACCTCAATATAACAGTGTAATCAAATATTATCCTTTTCTGCCGAACAATTGATGAATTCGTGATACAGCAATCATTACACAGACTACTACAAGAATTATTCAACAAACTGAGATGTATACCAGTTTTATAATATATTTACTCATTTTAACCATGGTGTTTGCGTTAGTCTTTCTGCATTACTCTATTAATTTAATCATGCATTCACAATTGACTTTATTCAGTAAAGATCAGCTACAACTGGATGAAATACATACAGTTTTAAAAATTCAATAATATAAAAGAACAGAATGGGTTTCGGATACATGAATGGAACTTTAAACATTTTTGAAAACAAAAACTTCTTTAATTTCAAAAGGACCTGTTTTCTGTTTTGAATATCACAAGGTGATATGTAATACTCATCTAAAATGACTGAAGCAAATTATAAAACACATCGGGAACCGTAACAAATCTTTGCAAAAGAAAATTACAGTAATATTGACTTGAGCCATTTTTTGTACACATAGGAAACAAACGTGTACTTTGCTAAAGCGAAACAGTCGTTTTTGTTATAGATTTGCTACAGCAAAAATCATTTATACTTTTTCCTGTTGTAAGGCAATTTAAAATGTTTTTCTGTATGTTATCAAACTAACGGTAACATATTATCAGGTAAACTTTACACTTATATATCTTATCAAAGATCAGCCATACTGACACAGAGTTTGCAAAAACAACCTCGAAGATTGTTTTGTAATACTCATTGTAAGATGACTGATCAGATCTGGATAATTTCAGTTAAACGGTGATGATTTTTATATTTTTCTGTACTGTAGCATGAATTGTGTTATTGTGTTTTATATCAAACGACATTGTATAACTTGTATCGCCTGCTTTATAGATGTGTTTCATAAATAAAGAGTAAGACGATGAAGTATAACCAAACGTTTTATATCCTCTTTCATTTTACATGTATATCTGAATGAAGCACAGTTCAGATCGCTTCAAAACATGATTGACGTCACAACTCAGTCTTCTTGTATCGCTCCTATTCCTTAAGTACAACATGTCATTATTGTATTGGCCACTTATACACATGTTAGTGTGTAACAAAGGGGCACATGTACACATAGAAAAATACAGATATCAGCTTCCATCTGTTAATTTGCATGACCATGCATCGCCTGACAAAGTACAATATGTTGCGACAAAGGTAATCTATATAGATAATATTTCGACGTATTGAATACGCTGTATTTACGGTGTTCCGTTTAGATAATCGCTACATCTTTAAGCTCACTTGTCGACAAAATAAAACCTACAGAAGAAGCCATGTTTTGCTTCGAACACAGGGTAACCCTCTGATTTAAATGTACCTCTATATGATAACATCGGAAATCATGTATTCTATCAATAAAAATATACATATTTAAGGGCATCCGGGAAAGAGTAAAGACAATAAAATGTTATCAAAATACCTATAGTTTTTACAGAATAAACCTTGAAGGTTCTAAACATAAAGGAGGCCGGAAAATGGCATGATAGTTCGAATTATTTGGCGCTTTATAAGATAATGACAATAGGATCAGCCTTATAACTGAGGTCATAAAAAGTATTTGCAGTTGTGTTAAATTTAGTATTCATCATCCGATAATAATGTCAATATATAGTCAGATCTACTCAAAACAAACGAAGATAACTATTTTTGTTAAAGATGTTATATTTACTAAATAACCCATAAAGGTGGGATTGTTGATGTCAGCTAACGATGATTAAGTTGAGAGTTTACTGAATCAATTATTGCTATATAAACTGCAATCAAAATTTCCTTGTCTAAGGTACATAAGTGTAATAATAACATTCCTCCTGAATTTGGTAAAAATACAGCTCATAATAGTGTGAAAATGTATATTTCAAATATGCTAGCTCTGGACATCTTCAACTTAATTGGAACGGAAAGAAAACAATTGTTATCTGAAATTCAGCGCTGTAAGTGAGATTAAACAAGTCACCCTTTTAATACTTAAGGATTAACTTGAATATATTTTTCATGTAATGGAGACATAACACAAAAAAACCCGAAGTGTACTCTAAATAAACCGCGAGTACACTCCGTTTTTGAAGCCACTGAAAATGCTTGTTACAAGCAAGATTATATTATACATGTATATAGATATTTGAATAAATAAATATACCCCACATCTTTGAAAATATTGCATCAAGTAATGATTCATTTTGTGCAGGGTTCAGAGACCAAATATTGGATCAGGTGCAAAGTTGTCAAATAGACACTAGAATAACGAATTAAGAAACACGTAAAAACACTTACTTGTATTTCTGAAATACGTCAGTAACCACCATATATAGTGAGCATTTAAATATCCGTAACAACTTAAAATCTCCTAAGAACAAGTCTGTAACAGCTATTCCATTGCTATTTAATATATATATATATATATATATATATTCGTTGTAATCTACATATGACAATTGATTTGTATTATCGGATATCAAATCGACGGCAATCTAACTAAAAAACATTCCAATGATGTCAATGCCTGCTCTAAATGTTCTAATTATAGCAACGGTGTTACACGTAATGATATATACCCAACCATGCCACCTTACTGCTCACGCATGAATAACTTACAATAAGGATAATAACAACACTCTACACAATGACCTACACCATTCATACCATTTAAACCACGTGATATATTTTAAATAGCAGCTGGTAATTCAAAATAGACAGAGAGATGTACTGGCATAGAGACACTGTCGATGAAATACATTGAACTAACCCGAAAGAGAGTTCTTCATATATCATTGTACTGCGGTCTCCTTATAATGTATAGGAACTGTCTTCTCATTAACATATGCATAAAAAATGCACAGAAGCAAAAGCTCATATTAAGTATAGCTTTGAGTATAAAAAACAATCAAACCAAAAGTAATTCAAGTATAACAATAAAAGATTACGATGTTACCAGCACAATGTCATAAAAATTAATTCCGATTGAATGTTTTAAATATTCTACTGAATTTTTTTGAAAGGCTTAGCATTTTTTCAAACCCTTTCATTAAATTGATGATTCACTCTCTTTTCAAATATTTGTTTGGTTTGTTTGTGTTTTACGTCCTATTAACAGCTATGGTCATTTAAGGACGTGTCTGGTTTTGGTGGTGGAGGAAAGCCGGAGTTCCCAGAGAAAAGCCACCGACCTGCGGACAGTACCTGGCGATTTTCAAATGACATCATAAGGGCGACAATAAAACAATATTACAGCACAGGAATTCCAGAGATGCAGGTTGATAAATATTATGGGCAAGCGTTATGGTCGTCATCATTAGGAAATATATATGCTGTTTCTTTGTGTGATATGAAGGCCGATGAGTTCACTTCTGCTCATTGTAGTGCCTGACTGTTTCTTTGTGTGATATGAGGGCCGATGATTTCACTTATGCTCATTGTAGTGCCTGACTGTTTCTTTGTGTGATATGAAGGCCGATGATTTCACTTTTGCTCATTGTAGTGCCTGACTGTTTCTTTGTGTGATATAAAGGCCGATGATTTCACTTTTGCTCATTGGAGTGCCTGACTGTTTCTTTGTGTGATATAAAGGCCGATGATTTCGGTTATGCTCATTGTAGTGCCTGACTGTTTCTTTGTGTGATATGAAGGCCGATGCTTTCACTTATGCTCATTGTAGTGCCTGACTGTTTCTTTGTGTGATATGAAGGCCGGTGATTTCACTTTTGCTCATTGGAGTGCCTGACTGTTTCTTTGTGTGATATGAAGGCCGATGATTTCACTTATGCTCATTGTAGTGCCTGACTGTTTCTTTGTGTGATATGAAGGCCGGTGATTTCGGTAATGCTCATTGGAGTGCCTGACTGTTTCTTCGTCACTGTTCTCATCTAAATGAGGAGGCATATTTATTATTAATGTTAATATTTTGCCTTAGATTTATCGATCTTTTATTTTTAAATTACGTTTTTGTTGACACTTTGGTATTTTCTATGTTGTTAAGTACTGTTTACTCGTAAAGATCCTTACATGGTTGCTGTTGTGTATATTGCGAAATGCATGTCTCGTATTTGGAAGCGAGCCAAAGTTCAGATTTTAGTCAGTCTTAGAGCCTTTAATGTGTGTGCACTGATGCATATACAAAAGAGTATTACGATATATCGGCCTTGATAATAGACCCCAGGAGGACGTAAACATGCATATGCTGGTGCGTGTGGCTACAGTGTAACCACGTTATTTACTGATCAAATACCACACTCTGATACCAAAATGAAGTGGAACACCATATGCATATTTTAATCATCGGTCATGGCAAGGAAATATTGTTTACCTGAGGTGTAGCAAATGTCTTTTTTTTGGCGAAAATATATATCTAGACCATAAGGAAAGGAAATTCGAGAAGATTAGATGCTAACAAAATACAAATACATGTTCAACAAAAGTGCTGTTCTTGGTTGGTAAATAACCATGATGATAACAACAGTGTTTTGTAATTATTACATATATATTAAGCCAGTGACCATATTGGACTTGTAGCATTCAAGCAGGGTGTGGTTACATGTAACATGATAATTCTATTCCTCAATGAAAACACCTGTCTGGATATTTTGAAAAAGATTTTGCATTAGCTTGATATAAGTATAGAATTGAAAGTTTTGTAAAAAATAGATGGTGTATCGTTTACAGGCTATAAACGACCAGACGGTGTTGAAACGGTGGAGATATTGTCGCGACACGATATAAAGTTATAATACATTTTTTTTGTTACACGTTATTCATAAAATCTAAAATCTAAATCTGTTTCTAAAACCGTGTAATTTCAATCGTGATATTTGGATAGCCTTACATTATTACGCGCCTGTACCAACTAAATATACCATATCCATATCAACATGCCATTACCTTATTGCTATCAATTAACAGTATTTACTAGTTTAAAGGAAGAATAAATTAAATCTTTAACTGGATTCTTTATTGCAGTGTCGTTGGCCTTGCTATACTTTCCATACATAATGTTACACAAGAGGAGGATATTTCACATCAAAGTTGGTTAAAAAGTGATTTTGATTAATTTCTGGATCCCAAAGTGAGGAAAACCATTCATTTCATTTCATCATTTTTTATTGACATGATTGCATAGTCAATTGGATAGAATAACAGGCAAAGTCTATATAAATTCTCTCCGTCAAATTGCCATAGTGGAATAAAAAATGAGACATAATATTTTAGACATGTTAAAAATGAAACATTTAACACAAAATAATTCATATTAACACAAGGCTAAGGGGAAGTAACTCATGCAGGAAACATCTCGC
>JAUMHH010196646.1:0-29272 GCA_032359455.1 Chlamys rubida | reverse complement strand
CATGTCGAACCACATATGTTTAAGATGTGTCTTTATTTCTATAGTACAGACAAACAACATGTCGAACCACATATGTTAAAGATGTGGCTTTATTTCTATAGTACAGACAAACAACATGTCGAACCACATGTAACGTAACGTAACGTCAAACTCCCTAATGTTTTAAGTACGTTATCATTTATAGAGGACAGACAAACTATATGCTGAACCTCATCAATCCCTACAACATTTGTTAAAGGCACGTCAATATCTCTCCAGGTCGAACATCCGTATGTTTGTCTCAGTGACCATGCCACATGTACCTACAACTTTCTCACGGTTTCCTGGTTGGTGAACGACCTTTTTGTTGATTAACCTTTCGGTTTAACGTTCTAAGGGTTCCATTAAATTATAATAGGTGTTTCTCAATGAAAGAAATTATCGGCGGATGTTCTAATACGAAGATATTCCCCTATTGCTACTCACTGAATGATAACGACCATAGAACTGCTGTAGCTAATGTTGGAAATAAATGATTGCTTTACATCCAGTTCTGTGTGTATATCCAGGGACGGCCTTGCCCTTTATGTGACATTTAAGTTGTAATTATAATGATCCCTTCTATAAGACACATCTTGCTGTTCTTTATATAACCTGTACTTGATGAAGCGGATGCTGGCTTTTACCTGCTTCTCAATATTTTCTTTATTGATAAAACATCATTCAAATCAAACGAATAGCTAATGTTCATTACTGCTCAGCTACCATCATATAATATTGCAGGTATATTTGTACTTCAAACTGGCTAACCGGTCAAACTACAATTGCGAGTTAAGAACCGCTTTGCTGCCACGCTTATGCGTCCCCTGGTAAAACGTATTGAGTTTGGAAACCATCTTTATTGCTGGGATGTCAACTTTCATGAGTGGGAACAGCTACTCTTATAGTCATATTAGTGTATCTTATCTTCATGACCTTTCATCAGTGCAAGTCAATGAACTATGGTTTGTTTGCAGGGTTTGGAGATAAAAAATGCCCTGATCATCATATCTTCCAACAGATCCTTTCTTACCAACGAGAGTTTCACTATGGACTTGTTTATCCATTTTGTCAAAAATACAGAATCGTTGATGCATCCTTGGATCTTTGGCGTCCTGAGCTAGTTCTTTTGTACAACAGCTCTCATTATTCATGAATATCTGACCGGTTTCTTTTCATCTCTCTGGAAAGTTGTTCTATGTTAGATGCCTTGTACCTGTTACAAACGCTTCATGCACCAAAATGGGTACAACGGGACCCTCAATCGTATTCTGTGTATCCCGTATTGGGCTTTCACCGGCAGTCATGCATCTTTATTGCTTAGATGTTAGCTCGAATCCCCTATTTCTTCTTTGATATTATTCATTGTGGTTTCCGTAAAAAACGATGTGTGTTCTTGGCCGCACATTCAGAGCGTTACATAATTGGAAGCCTAGTGTATTTCTGTTTGGGTTTCAGTTCCATCCCTTAGCTATCTTTTTTAAATGTAATTTCAGCAACAACTCCCCAGTTATATTGAAGTTATATCGCCCCTGTCTCTTGCTCGATGAACGTATAACATATATAGTTTTCTGGCAGAGCCTGTATATGACAGTGGGCATTTCATTCTATATTAAAGAACAATACATGGCGACCCTAGAACTCTTCGTTGAGACCTAGATCGAATATTTCATTTAGAATGATGAGGTAAATAAATAATACATTTTGTATTTGTTATTTTTTGATTTTGAAAACTTGTACTTGAATTGATATTTTTAAATATTTTATTCTTATCAAAATGATTGTCAGGTATGTATACTGTATACAACACGTATCGCATCTTAGGAAACACTTACCGTAGTCATACCTTTTACAAACTAATTTTCCCATAATCCTTTATTGTGTTGCTAAAATTTATCATAAGTAAGGTTTTGTGTATAGTTTCATGTGATGTCCCTCATAAATAGTAACGGGACGGTTACTTATGATAAATTTAGGTCAAAATGTGTAGTTGTTTTCCGCTTGAATATCTAAATTGATTTCTTGTTTGTATTTCATCTCATGAAATAGGATATTATATTGCTATATTCTAGCTTTAATATCTAGCACTCCACTTGTTTTCTCAATTCAGGTTCGTTGCTGTTTGGTTGGTTTTCATCATGTGTTTTGATAGATTAGTAGTATACGGAACATACAACACGATCTACCGTCCTGTATTGTTGTATATAATCTTCGTACATTAAGAACAGAGCAATTTTTCTAGTATACAGTACTAGTACTTTATTTGATAACTCAACATTCTCTGACGTCATAGCGGTTAATTCATAGAATCGAAATACATTTTGAACAATTTGATTACAACATTATAACAGTAGTCCACTGTTTAGCTAGATTTCAATTTCAAAAGTAAATTGAATGTCACTGCTGCGAATGATATTGTAATCTGAGATCGGTTCCGTTTTGGCGCCTTTTTGTATTTTTATTTTCTATCTATATGCATAACACATAAATACACTTTAAATGTATACACTCTTTATCTCTTCACAGATACCTATCTGTATTACAAGAGCATAAATGTGTCTACTACATATATCTTGATGCATTGCGTTTGTACATCCTGATTCCCTAATCCGTATTTGGATAAATTGAAAGTGCATAACATCCAGCTTTATACATTACATAAACATACCTCGAAATATCACAAAGTTATAGACAGTTTATTTTTCTGACACATAAACTAAAGGTCCTTGTCATCAAACTCAGTAAAGTAATCATGAATAAATGCTTATTTTTCTGCGTTGAATGTGTTGACTGTTGTCAGCTAAGACTCCGGGAGATTGTTTCGAATCTACAAGGTGAAGGATGGACATAACAACACACATGTGATTGCGCCTATACAATTTTGCAGTAGATACAGTATGCTTACCGTATATAAATTAAGTATACTGCACCATACAGATGTTTTGTCCTTCTAGGACTCATCAGTAACATAAGGTGGTAAAAAGGCGGAAAGACAAATCGGTTTTAACTATTTTTGAAACAGATTGGGAGCTCCGTAATAACTCTTAATTTCGTTAATGTTTTCTCCTGAACAGGACTGCGGATCTGATTTCCTGGATTTGGCTCTACTGTAGCAAGGTTTCATCCCTCCGAAGCAAATCTGCTTGCCTGTATGTCGTAGATTCATTGTTTTATTTTTGACATCCCCATTATGTCATCATGCGTTAATGATGATACTTTTAATCTTTTGACGGATAGCCTTGAGACATAGCATTTTTGTAAAGCTATCTCAATAAATTACATATTTCCATTTTGCCTCCCTTAACAGATACCTAGATACATTATACATTCTTCGATAGATCAGCAAACATGCTGAATATGCTTCTTTAAGAGAATCTTACATTTTACTCGTGTGTATTTTCACAACACTATATCGCAATTTTGGTGTTCGATCACGGTTTTGGTTGTACCGTGTGAAATCGCAATGTTTAGTGACGGAAAATTAATTTACGCTTTATTTGGTTATAATAATTGTGAGGATGCTAGACATATAATTTCTTATTATGATGTTTTTCACTTGTTTTGCTCACTTGATTGAGGTAGGTGATACAACCAGTATTGATGATTAGTGTTGCGTGCGCTGAAGCAGACTGATGACCCTCGGCATAGCGACTATCCATCAACGATCGTCAGACCGTTCTAACATTGACCAGACGATCACTTTCGTCTGCTGCACCCACGCCCTATCAATATACACTATCGTAAATCTAATGTATGTAAATATATATCTATAGCATATAATTATTGCAAAGAGAGGAACGATCGATTGCGTTTAAATTGTGTATGGCGTCTTACTGTAAGCAGCTGCCTGTTGCAACTGTTATAAATCGGCACTGTCATTATGATTATATCATACTGCGATTTTATAATTAATTTTCAAATCCTTAATCCTAGTTCAAAACGTTTACTAAAATATTTGACGGAAAGATTGCTGTTTCAGGGCCAACAACCAACATCAACACTTACGACAAAGTGATGTGATCTAATGATCTTCTCTAACGTATCCATCAAGTTTCACTTTTGTTTTTGCCGTTTTGCTAAACATATTAATAATTGATTATTCAGCATTTTATTCGTGTCTTGAATCCCCCCATTCTCCTACACAAATAAATCAACAAGAGCAATACTTAACATTTAGATTGGATTAGATTCTATTTGTAATATCCGTCACACCCCACATGTTGACTAGCACCTTCTGAAAAACAGCAAAAGGAATTCTTACAGCAATACTGATTGAACTCACTTTCAGCAAAGCAAGCTGATCATACAGTAAAGTTGAAAGAACACTGTCTTCTTACGGAGCTTTTATCTTGTTTAGAAATAACACAAGGTGACCGGGGTGCTTATTTCCGACTTTCCTTGTATATTTCATTCTGTACATAAGAAAAGAATACATCAACTGCTATTATCCACAGCATGGACCGTAAGAGGCGACTAATGTGGGAAAACCCTGCTGAATTGGGGATCTGCATTTGTGAACTCTACTTGGGGACACAACAGCAACCAAAATAAATCTGCTGCACCTATTGCAATAGTTAGGATCGTTTTATTTCTCATTACTTCTAACTACCTATTATTTCCGAGCTCCTTGCTTGGCAATACATCACATTTGGCTTTAATGTTAAACGTTCGCCCATACGAGGAAGGCAATGGGTTCTGTCTCCAGGCCGGGACATGCCAAAATCCTTAAAAAATGTAACGTTCAGCATTAAGGGAAATGGCGACAACAAGTTAACCCATTGTCAGTATAATGTGACCGGCCGGAATGCTGTGCTGGGTGCCTTCGGTAAGGTATTTCAGTAAGATAGCACGAAAGTCGGCATTAGATCCGCGCTATCAAAAAGAGGCAATCACACCAACATACCCTGCCTACTGCACACATACACGCATGCACGCATCCACAACATATATGGAGGCACGTGCTTAAACGACCTTTACTGTTAATAGGACGTTAAACAAAATAAAATGAAACAAAACAAAACAACTTTACTAAAGGACGTACGGTCATTAAAATGAAGCCTTTTCGGGTTTACGCGTTATTGTAATAGAAACAAGATTACAAATGAGTTTTTACTGGAAAATCACAAAAAGATACAAATAATACTTAGCTTTTGTCTCATTAATGTCCTTCATGGGGAACTGTAGAAGCCCTTACCCTGGGCTCTAGCCAATAACGTGTCTTTGAAAATACTCTAGTGGTAGAAATTGATATTAAATCGGCTGGACAAGGTATCTGGATTCGTATTGTAAAACTAATAAGAGTACAGATTCGTCGACAGAGGATTCATACAACATTGCTTCATCTTCCTTTTTATGGTTGAACTTCTATTAACGTAATCTTTCTGAACACCAAATTGAAACAAAAATCACTTTGTGTTGGGGAAACCTCTACATTTGATAAGACATAACGCAATAGAAGTTAACACAAACTCCGGTGCTATGTTCATCAGTGTCATGTACAGATTCCTATATCCCTTGCAGGTCACGAACAGGAAACCCATCGAACAACCAAAGAGCAACTTAAGTGAGATCGAACGTATCTTTAAAGAATACATGGATCTCGTTAAGTGGAATGTTTCTTTCAATGTATTAGTATACCATTAACAGCTAATGACATAGCACACACTCTACCCTGTACCTCTTTGGTAATGCAGTACGGTTTAGCAACGTTATAGATGTGATTCAGCATGCATTGATTCTAAAAGAGTGATATGTTGATGAATACTTATTTTTGGATGTTGCCTGTGTTATTTAATTAGCGCGATGCTCTTTCAGATCTACAATATACCCCTTTAAATTTAATCTGTCTTTGTTTTGATATCTTAGATATGTCGTCTCTGTTTTATGCAAACAGTGTCATGCATATTTAAGACATTGAATTTTAAAACAATTTCCAAAGCTAGCGTCTCTGATCAAATGGTAAGCATGTGCTTTCTTGGATCAGGTGGGGAAGCTGTAGTGGTTTCACATGTGTAGGCGATAACATCGTTTGTTTCGAAACAAAAGGGAACATTGGCATTAATTGCGTTAAGATGGATTTAACAAGATTTGTTGTACTCGATTGAATTTAGAAACAAAAACGAAACCAATGCATATATTGTGAACACCATGCAACATTTACCTGACACGAAATGTTTAAATGTTTTGGTAGAAAATGGTACTATACTTGAATAACAAGAGGGAAGCATGTCAAACATATTTCGTCTCGCTGACTTGCTTTATATAAAACATAGTATAATAATATTCATTACTTCCAACACCGTTTGAAATAGAATAGAAAAATAGGATATAACTGCTGTAATAAGTTTGGAAACACACGGAAGATAGACATTTGTATTTCTTTCGACATATTCATGTGACGAATTCTTCAATATAACTCTAGATACATGTTTTATAGCGGACCTTTACACTTCTTCACAAACGTGTAAACTACTCACAAGAATACTCATGTAATGATTTCATTGCTTAGTTACCCAACAACTTCTGATTAAAGATTTTATTTTATTTTTCAAAACAGCAACAATTGATTTGTGTATCTTTGACACTAACATTTTGCATTTGTAGCTTTAACTTCAACCTCGAATCACATATAATATCAGTGATATATTCAACACCTGAAGATTCCCTTTCATTCTGCAGTAGTTTTTGTCCCTTTACCGTTGAAGAAATTATTGGCAAAAATGTTAAAATCTTCTCAGTTAAACAAAAAGTAATCATAACTAGTGTATTTAAAACGATGTCATAGTTATCTTTCCCGTTTCAGATCTTCGACAATATTTAAAGGATATATTTATATTCAGGATGGAATCTTGCAGGAATTTTAATTAAAGTATAGAGAATAATAAATGAAATTCAGAAACGTTGCAAGAATCCTCGAACCGTGTAAAATATTCTACATAAAATAAGGTTTGCGTACTAGAAAAGATTTCCTGTAAGCAGAGGCTAATTTAAACATGGTCTCGCCGTAACAGTGTCTAACATAACATTTTTTATCGTTTTTCCTGTATGCAATTCTTCACAGTTTTTTTAAACATTATAACGAGAATAAGATGTTTGGAAGAAGTCCCTGTGGCAGCAATATACGTAATTAGTCTAGCCGGCCGATCTAGATCGCAATCTACCTTAGCCATGTCTAAAGCATACAGGACGACACAACCAGATTCGATCTAAAGAGATACGGAGACGACACACCGGAAAAGTGGTTCTCTCAGTTCAGTCACACGGGAAGTTGAAACAAGAGTGCCATTCACCCTATCTAATCATGAATAATTCACAAAGTACAATATGCAAATTATATCTGGGATTTAGATAAGAAACAATATGCCAGCATAGGCAAATAACCAAGAGCTATAAAACGCCTTTTAGCCGGATCACTGTAAAGCACGTGCTATTCCCCTAGTCCATCCCCTGCCGGGCAACGTGTGCCAAGACAATCTGAGTGCTGACAATAAACTGATGTCCGTCGGTACTTCCCGTCTGATATTCAGTGATCTAGCCATAATATTGCACAACTGCAAAAGGAAACATGGAAATGTCTGTTTACGAATCTTTCGATGAAAATTACATTCGGTTTTATCATAAGTGTTATACATATGTATTGCAAAGCATACTACTTGAGTATAGTTTATCACATTGGAAGAATTAATGCATTTGGGAAAATGGTCTGGATTTTTTTCTGTAAATTCACTCTACATATATATATGGGGTAATGATATATAAGGTGAACAAAACTGCAAACATGCATGTTTGTGTCATATACCCCCTGTTTTACAGAACTCCCTTAAAATTCTATATAAAAAATGTGTGGTTTTGATATTTTGTTCTGCTCTTGTAATAGTATCAGTTCATATTTATATACCTTATGTGTTCAGACTATAAGGTTGGCAAAAATGTAAAAAAATCTTCATTTTCTGTTTTGAAACAAAATAAATTTCAAAATAAAAACAAAAATTCTATTACAGATACTATTATATAAAAATCATTGTATATAAAATAAACAGTTCATCCCAGAATTGAAGCAATATCGAATATGCATACTAAACTGTTCTTCAAAGATTATGGCCTTACTCTGATCCGTTCTCTATTATATTAATAGTAAATATGATTTCAAGTAATAAATGTTTACCCTTTTGACTTTTGCAGAGACTCTGGCCATCCCTGAACTACGGTCTAAAACAGGTGCTGCAGTCTAAGTACAATAAGGAGGTGAACGAATCCTGGAAGAAGGTCTACTTCTACATCGTGGCACACATGAAACGGGGCATGGAAAATCCCGACCTCGACATGGAGTACGACCACAGATGAGGTTATTCCGAATGTCATCCCGTGTTACCACCATCGAACTGATAAACTCGTAAATCGTCACAGGTTTCGTTTATGATGTCATGTTTGTATGGTTTGAACAACTGTTAGGTAAATCGTGACGTCAGTTTGGTCAGTGTTTTGACGCAACGAAGACAATGTCCTTTACTGTATGTGATGTCGTAGACGATTGATGTGTAGCGATAAAGAAAATCGGTTGTCTAATTGTGTGACCATGTTTGTTAATACATGTTTATGGTTTTCAACACAATTGCTCACATCACTACAATGACAGGTGAATTCCATCGCTAGGGTTATTGTGTACAGATTGATTCACGTATCGGATACCATCGTCAAGAGTATAAGTCGGAGTAGTGTACAAACGACAAAATAGGAACAAAACTATGTGTTAAGGTTTACAAACATGCTAGTTTTCCAATGTAATTTATCTAATCATCTACCATGTGAGTAATGTCTAAGCTTACAACATCATAACAGCACCAGGACCAATAATGGCAAATAGGATAACATATACTTCCTTAGCATTAGTTGATCGCCATTTTGCTATCATCACATTGTTTATTTCTGTAATCATTATATTTTGTGAAGATATCTAATACACACGAAAGGTGGCATCTTGGAATGCAATATACTCTGAGGACAACGTGTATACTATACATTTACAGTTACTTGTGACCGTGTTTTTCTTCCTGGTGTTGCATGTGTACTACCGTCTGTTATAGGGCATTGTCTGTTTTCCCTGTGTTTCATTCCGTACATAATATTTCTATTTATTAAGATATATTGTCAATGGATTTATTCTATTATATGTAGATGTAAAGGTCTATCAGGTATTTTGTTCTGGCAATCATTGGTTGTTTTCTCTGGAGATCGGAACCGATCCGTAGGACAATCTTACTACTGGTTATGGTCAAGACGTAAGTGCTGTGGTCTAGGAACGGGTTTAGAGAATTTGTTATTCACTAAAGTATCGGCCTTGCTGTAACACAATTATATACATACATATTACTAAAAGCTATTGTATGTACGTGTTATTGGGCTTTTATGAAGGGGAATTTGGAGGACAAAGTCCTGTGTGAATTTCGACCGTGAATGATTAATCAATATATTATTAATCAGAACAGTATGTATGAATTACATGAACTGTCTGTATCAGCGAGTAAGTATACAGATGTAGTGATGCTATATTGCATCGCTGTCGACACCTATCAGCTGACTCCTATCAGCTGACTTAGCATCATTTACACGCTACATGTATTTTTCCTTTCACCTGTTTTTCGTTTTAATACAACATTTTTGATATACATATAGCAATATGTTTAAACAAATAATGTATTTGCCTATCTAGAATTGTTTTTGGTTTATACAAAATTGTATTTCTTATTTGTTCAATGTTTAACACTTTGATAAGCATTTACATATCAAATCTTATCTGATGGGTGTTATAACTGTACGATAATAATAATCAAGATAACATTTTCAGGAAAAGAATGTATAGAATGATATGAGGTGATCTATCAAAATTAACAGCAATGGATATCTGCCAAAATGTATGAGGAAATTATATCGATATTGACCAATTTTTTATGATATAAAAAGAAATTGTTTTTTAGAATATAGGTAAATAATGTCCTTTGGATATAATTTTAACAACCTTTGTTAATGGATTCAAGATAATGAACAACGAAAACTTAATGTGCAATATGAATAATAACATTTAAACATTTTAAACACCTTAAACTAGGAAGTTTTCGCCCAGTCAAGCTGTCGCCCTTTACAGGTACACTCCCTATTTGCCCAGTGTTAATTTGGCCCTTGACATGCAATGACTATGTACAGTATGTTGTCTTTTCATTTTCGTTGTCAGGATAAATTCGCACTCATTAGAGAGGGCGAAAAATCCTAAAGATAATTTGTGACGAAAATTTCCCGGTTTTATCAGCTTGTTCGTTATCCCCTAAATTGTAAGTATTAATTGAAAGTAGTGGACATGTTTGACTGTTTGTGTTATAACGTCGAACTGCACCTGGTGAGTTTGTAATGTTTTGTCTGGGATGACATTCCCAAAGCTATGTTCAGACGACGGAGAACACATTAATTCGCGTGTAAATGTTAGTTTTCCGTAGAGTGTATATGGTTAAATAGCGTTGTGAGCTATAAAAGTGTCCATTGAACTCGTTGAAGTAGAAACAATAGTTCATATCATCATATTTTATTCATCAGAAAATACTTTGTCAGCAGACATAGCTTATATATAAGAGCATATCCTGTTGTAGCTGTTCAATGCTCCACGTGTCATCGAGAACAAAAGCGTCTTGTAACGTGCTTTTTCATTGGTTGGTATTTCTCAATGTTACAAATATGATATGCGTCACGTATTTTGAAAAGGTATGACGTATTGGTGATATTTGACGGTTAGATCAATACTCCATAATTAACTTAATGGAGTATACACCAAATAATCATAAATGGAGCATACACTGTATTATGTATTAATGTTAAAAACAACGTTTTCTCTGGGTATGTATACCTAGTTGTAAACTATTTTGTCGCATTATAATCAAGGAGACATAATTCATTAGTTTGTATTGGTTATTTACTGATGTGTACAAAAAGGATTGCCAGGCTCACTTCAATTTGTTTTAGATATACTCTTACATAATGTACAAAATCATAACAGTACATGTTTTATTAAATACAAAATAAAACAACATTTTGGTTAACTACAAACCAGCTTCTATGACTTGATTGAAAGTTGTACATGTATTATACTATTCTCCCTTTTCTTTTGACAATTCAAGGAAGAACATAATCTCTAGATTATTTCATTGCAAACAGATTCATTTAAAGTCAAGCTTAAGTATTTCATACCAGAAGTTAACAATACATGTTATTTGGACCAATTTGATGCAAATATGTATTTTCTAACAAAAATAAGAACATTGTAAAGATGGAAATTTTCACGGTGTTGAAGTGTTCCGGTTTTTTTTGCGTTCAATAAAATAAGCGCGAAAATATCCACAGGCGAATGTAAATATGTAGAATATAGATTAATAGGATATAACGATTTTAGAACTATTGCGACGTAAACATTTCCATACGGCGATAAGTTTAAAGGTGGGTGATAGGGTGGCGCAGTGGATAACGCACTCGCCTTTCACCCAGGCAGCCGGGGCTCGATTTCCCGATCAAAATGAATGGGGTTACCTGCCCGACCACCTGAGTAATTCTTCGGGTGCTCCGGTTTCCTCCCACATTACGACCTCCGCGCTCTAGCATCCGGACTAACAAGAGTAATAAATATTAGTTGAACCAAATTGTTTCATGATTGTTGTAAAATAAATAAAGTTTAAATATATATACGTTTAAAGGGTCACAACTCGAACATTTGCACTCGCGAAAATGTCCACTTTTACAGTATTTGTACTTTGTACACAAAAAAAAAGATATGTCGTTGTCATGTTTGGTTTAAAGTGATGTTAATTGTTTCATTCGTGGCTATTATACCTCAACATATAATAAGGAAACAGATTTAGGTATGTTTCATAACCTGTTTCTTGATCAGTTTTGTATATTGTATCAAATCATGAATTGAAATAAAGTTTGTATCAACATCCAATGGCGTACAATAACATCTCTTGGAAATGGAACATGGAACCATGACAAAAAAATACTGGAGTGAGGTTTGACCTCTAGCCTAAGTCCGGCAAAAGCAACTCCATCAATTTCTAAGACAAAGGCAGAAAGTTTGTATTAAAACGAATTCAACTGTGTCGACAATTAGTTCTTCTTTTATATACAAAGACTACATTTCAAATACGGTACGTCACCTGGTTGCTTTATACAGTTTATGTCAATAAATTAGAACATCTCACAGACAGGTTAGTTATATTACCCGTTACGCATGATTACATTTGCGGGTAATAGGCAGAGGATATAAATATTTCTGGGATATGAAAATAAATACTTAGTAAGAGTATTACAGTTCATCAGTTATTCTTGCTATGGATTCAAGTGCTTCACTACCAGTAGGTTCCCTAAGCACCGTACTTAAGTTTGATCATATGGTCGGTGGGTGTCCCCAGTACAGTTTCGATGTCCATAATTTATAACCGTGTCAATGTTATTTCTAGCTTGGAAAGTTCGTGTTAACATATTTTACCGAAATCTTACAGTGCAGCATGTTGATAATGTATATGTGAACGTATTGGCAGTCGAAATAATAGAACAGTTGGTTGTTACGTCAACATGTAGAGGCCAAGGTAGATATGAAACTGTTAATTAGAATTACGATGAGGTTGGTCCGTTTACATTAAACATACAATACGGTATTCTGTATAGGCAGTGTCAAAGGATCCTACAAAAGGATGAATGACGAAAACAAACAAACATGAAACCGACCAACCGTGAAGCCAGCATTTCGGATTGTTGACATTAAAAAATATTAAATTCCGGGTATTTAGCTAATTATACAGAGTGGTTTCCTTTGCATCAATAAATAAACAATTACTGTACAATATCGATTGTTAATTTATTAATATATCACAGATATATAACAACAGACAGTGTTTCTGAATATGATAGAAAGTCCTATGTTTAATTATGTATAGATGATTGATTAATGTATTCCACTATATATATTCAATGTCCAATGTAGATACACATGCTACTTCTTCTAACTTTACTCTAAATAGACATGCGTATTTCCTTACAGATTTTAGGAAAGTATTAACCTGTTGTTTACTGTATGATCATGAGAGGCGACTACAACATGGCATTCTACCAAATCCTTTTTGACGTAAACGCTTATTCAGAGACATTAAAGAGACTTTTTTCCATTACTTTTCTACAACACAAACGTTCACGGTGTTTTATTGTGACTAATTTTTACTAATTCTCTGTAGTTTGACCTTCCTTTGTTGAAGGGCTTTTAAGACCATCAAAAGTAAGAATTTTAACGTCTTTAAAACTATTAAAATGAAAATTCTATTATTTGTTAATCATTTTGGTAGGATCAAGTGAGCAAGCTTCGTCACTTGTCTAATACTCAGTGGCATAAACAGATTTGAATTGTGTGGTATAAGGAGATACATATATAACCTTTACATGATCGAGTATGACGAAATACTGATTGTACACGTATAACCTCTAAGGATACGTTATATAACCATTCGAAACAGGTTCAGTTAAATCATATCTCACTCATCAGTCACACAAACCAATATTGATCGTCTGTGTCAATTGTCAGACAGATATTTTCTCCCTGTGTAACTAACGACACAGCAGGGACGAAACGTAATAAACGGCATTGAAGTACAGTCAGGAGCCATGCACTCCCGTGACATGGTACAAATAACTCAATTTTATGTATTAGAAAACAAAATGATTTTAAAAACTGTTGATGACATGGCGTCGAAATTACGAGTACAATTTTAGTTAATAATTTGATTTAACTTCAAAATGTATCTGCTTATTCAAAGACAAAACATTTAAACCCTTATTGACTGGTATAATAAAACAACGAATTCAATGAATAGTTAAAACGTGTTCGTCAATTGTCATGCAGGAATGGGCGACAAACACGGGGAGGGGGGATCACACACACACAATACAAGGGATTATGTGGCAGGTATCACAGGCGGTACACATGGGGAACAATGACATACACTGCAAGGGCGGATTCTATGGCAGGTATAGGCGGTAAACGGGAGGAGGGTTGCTTTAACACACAATACAATGGATTCAGTGCCTGGTATTAGCGACAAACATGGGGAACAATCACACGCAATACCAGGACACGATGACAGGTATAGGCGACAGACATTGATGATAATCAAACACAATACAAGGGACACATACGCAGGTATAGACGTCAAACAGAGGGACAATCACAAGCAATACAGGAGACACATTGGTAGGTATAGGCGACAAACACCGGTGACAACCAAACACAATACAAGGACACGATGACAAGTTTAGGCGACAGGCATTGGTGATAATCAAACACAATACAAGGGGCACATACGACAAACAGAGGGACAATCACAAGCAATACAAGAGACAAATTGATAGGTATAGGCGACAAACACCGGTGACAACCAAACACAATACAAGGACACGATGACAGGTATAGGCGACAGCCATTGGTGATAACCAAACACAATACAAGGGACACATACGCAGGTATAGACGACAAACACAAGAGTTGGTTGATTGGTTGTACAGGGGTTTAATGTACTATTACCAGCTAAGGTCATTTAAGGACTTGCCTCCTTGTGTGTTGTGTATGTATGCGTGCATATGCGTATGTTTGCTAGAGACATGGTATGTTGGTGTATTTGCCTCCTTGTAATAGCACAGATCTGATGCCGCCTTTATAGCGCTATCTCACTTAAAAATCATGCCGAAGTTACCCAGCACAGCATTCCATCCGGTCGCATTATATTGACAACGGATGAACCAGTTGTTGTCATTACCCTTATTGCTGAACGTTAAGCAGGGAATAACAAATACCATTTTCAAAGACTGGTGACGGAACCCATTTCCTTCCTCGCCTGGGCGAAAGTTCAACATTAAAGCACAAAATGAGGTATTGCCAAGCAAGGCGCTTGGAAATAAAAGTTAGTTAGAAGTAGAGAGAAATATGAAGATTCACCCAATATTGCAATTGACGCAGCAGATTTATTTTTGTTGCTTTTGTGTCCCCAAGAAGAGGGAACAAATGCAAATCCAAAATTCTGCAGGAGGTTCCCACATTAGTCGCCTCTAACGATATATTCTACCTGCAATGATGCAATCACGAGTGACAATCAGACACCATACAGGGAACACGATGCAAGTATTGCGATAGGATAGTCTCTAGGAAGTCGTGGGCTACAGATTCTCTTACTTATATAGCCTGATTGGTTCGAAATCAAGGAACTTCTGTTTCAGCACAATCGACGCCATGTCGCAGCATATATTGCTTTTATTGTGAAGTAAAACTGAAAGCGCCCGTGTTGGCTAACAACGTTTTATTGATAACTATTACCAAAGACGCACGTCTGTGCTATAATATAATCTCTATTTTAGTAAGCCTTGTCTGTAAAGCCGGCAGTGATATGTAAATTAATACAAAAGAACAAAAAACATATAGAGAAGAGAAACAAAGGTCAACAAACGAGAGAAAATGGCCAGCGTGAAATGTATTTAATATACTGGAAAGTTTGTAATCAATCACCAACTAAAGGGAGCGAACTCTAACACGTATTTACTTAATGTGCTGTCCTGAGTGGTTTGCACTGTTAGGCATCAACTGACACTGTGCATCTTGATTCTGAGACAGCACCAGGCAATACAATCCATTAATAAGCCGTGATGAACATGATAAATAACAAATATAACTCACTTAGAACGTGTCGTTGAACATCCAATTCACAAAAAGACTTGAACATTACGTACATTTTTGGTCGAGAACAGACATGTTTGATCATCCCCATGATTCATAAATATGTGTTATTGTCTCAGTTACAGGAATGTTTTATTATACGACGGTTTTGTATCAATACGTTTTTGCAGCATGGATGGTTATAAACAAGATGATTATTGACACGTGCAGAGTGTCAATGGCCTGTCACACAGAAACTAATTCCACCACAGTAGCCTCGTGTAGGACGTCTATCAGTCGTAAACTATTCTAACCGCGGCGCTAACCAAGCACAATCAGTACTAACAGTTACAGAAGCTTTCTAGTGTTACGATTCCACCAACACCGTATTTCTACATGTTTCGGAACAGTTTAAATGTGGATTTTCATACTTAATTCACATTTAGTGCCACTATTTTGTCCGAAATGAACGAAATTGCCAAAACGTGTAACTAAATTTATACTTTGTACGGCTTTTGTCAACGACATAACTATATTTGAATATGTGTGCTTCCTTATTTGTATTTAAGCAACACACGAAAGACAGCAATGCCATCATGAAACATCAACAAACAGTACATGTACATGTAAATATATGACTTCTAAACAGTATAAATAACAAAACAATGCTATGGTAAAACGTCAACATATCAATCGACTGCCAAAACATGAGAATTTGAAAAGATATTTTGATTGCCATATCCTAAAGTTCTAGTGAATGGGAACGTTATATCGCCACTGTTTAGCTTTTACGGCGAAGGAGATGTGGCACTCGATGGTTTTCCTTCAATTGGGTTATTTCATTTTACTGCAGGAACGTTATATTAATCAATCTTTGAATTGATATGTTTTTGATTGCATCTTAATGACTATTTCTTTGATTGATTTTTATTAATTAAATATTCTTCTACACAGGTTCGGTGTTCAGACAACCTCCAAACCAATATAATATTCCCTCAACGGTGGTTGTATATGTATATGTGTGGGTTATATACATGTACATTATCTATATATATGTCACTCAATGTGTTGACGCATGGCATTTAAATCGACAGCAACTGTATAAAGACGACATCTTATAGTTGGATAACTAAAATTCATATACATAAATTATTTATTTCCTGTTGTGACCTATTTGTTAAAACTGATATATTATTCTTTAACACTGACTTATTCGGGTAAATGTCATTGTCCGTTTAGTATCCCTTATCATTGCGGTCATTGCAGTATGCTCTTCAATTAAAACAAACTCCTTTATATTCGGCATATTCACCGGAATTCAATTCCAATTATAAAAAGAATTACTAGTAAACCCAATTGAATTCCAACCTTTAACGGGCAAATCAACGCTGCCATAATGCAATCTTTGGAACAATAACATCCTTCGATAGCTTTTGGATCTGCCTGTATTTGGCCTGTCACTTCTCGCGGTGTGTGAATCAGACACCGATTATTTATTTTTTGTATTCCTCTGTTTTCGAGACTGCAGTTAAAGTATTGTGACCTCATTCATTTATACTGACGGTTTAAATTATGATCATAAGTGCGGTAGCCGAGGTTGCATAAAGTTGTTGCCTGTGTATGCCGGCTACCAAATGATACATCAATACTCTCTGTAGAAGCCAATGTCGTCTACGTAACGCTTGGACATATAAAAAACAAATGGTGTACAAAAAACAATTATCTAACCTGATTCGCTACATGTATCTATTCTTTAGAGTCGTTATAACAGAAAAATTGGAGAATGTTTCAATTCGTAAAAACATAATTACAATAACATTACATGTAAAGGTCAAATCGTATTAGGCTGGGTTCTCGGACATGTGGGAATACCAGACAATGAAAAGGCGGATCACGCCACTAAGGCGGCCTTACAACTACCGGTAATTGGTTTTAAAATTCATTTGCATATTTAAAATAATTTATAAGAAAGTCTGTAATGTCTCAGTTCTCAGATGATAAAAAATAAAACCAAGGTGTAGACAACAAATTACACTAAATTTAAATCGGTGAATGGTGCTCTAGGTTTTAAGACGACGAGACGAGGTTGTCCTTGTCCGGCTCCGGGTGGAATATCATGCATACATGACCCATTCATATATACTGAAACGCAAATACCAGAATCAATACATAGCATGTCACACACCAATTACAGTAATTAAAACACTTTTAATTAGGCTTAACTGACCTTCCGCCATCACCGGATGATTTTATGATAATATACTTGCAACAAGCCTTAAATCTTTTTGAAACAGTAATTATCGCAAAATGTTTAGATTATCTGAATACTGTCGGAATGTTTCATAAGATATTACTAACAGCGACACTTTATATCTAGGTAGTTTTTATAGTTCTGAGAATGTTTTCACGTTTTTCTTTTACAATTTTGTTTGATGTTGGTTCGTGTTACAACATTCCCCCCATTTATTAGCCCTACTCATCTCTTCTTTGTTGATTGGCCATTAAGCATATGATAGTAATACTCATCAACTAATAAATAACAAAACAGCACAGATCGTGTAAGGTTACTATCATTTTGAGAACTGATATGCAATGATTCATTGGATTTGATAACAAGCTTCTCTGTTATACAATATGGGGTCGTGTTTATTTGATATTCACTCGTGATAGGTGTGCTATTAAAACTATGTTCTCCTGCTTCCTCTTGTTGATAGGCAATGACGTCCTGCGATTGTACTGTCTTCATTAAAAGATCAAAAAACGTATTAAATGAAAATACTGAATATGTACATAGTATGTTTTGGTGTGATAATGTTATATTTACAATTGCGCTGTAATGCAACAATATAGACTCAGTGAACTTCAAAAAGGTAAACAAACAATACAGTTATCACGTTTGACTCTCGTTCTGAATTTTTTGGCGAGAAGATAATATTCCACGATAAAACCATAGCAATAATGCGTTTTAAAATTACCACACTCTATAACTTTTATGCGGAATTGAAAAAAATAGTTAAAATCACATTGAATTTTGTTTTCGGCGATTTCACAGGTCAATGCTGTTAATTAATTGAGGAGCGAGCTCTCACTAACAGACTCTCCGGCACGTCTGTTTCGGTAAAAATGAAATGTTGCTGTTATTATCACCTGGTTAAAGTAGCACGACCAGAGAATAAATCTGTCTTTCCAGCTGTCACGATGAAGTCGACCAGTAATATCATGTCTACTCTTAGTTCCTTTGCGACAACAATATTCAAAATGTTTCTTCAGCATCAACAAATAATGATATCAATAATCATAATAATAGATTATATTGTAATGTTTTAAATAATATTTATAATTATTACAATACAAAATATGACATTAAGTTAGTACGAACAAATAATGGTATCAATAATCATAATAATAGATTATATTGTAATGTTTTAAATAATCTTTATAATTATTACAATACAAAATATGACATTAAGTTAGTACGAACTGATAAAAATGTTTTGCATTGTTGTCTCCACGGACTATATTTGAAAACTTCAGTCACAGTAAAATTCACGTACTTTGGGCTGATCCACGTACCCGCAACAGTAATTGATGAAAAAGGGGGAAAGCTATTTCCATAATACACAATACAGCAGCAATAGATAACATAGGCCATTACAGTTCACTATATACGGATTCAAGCGGGGGACAACTTCTTCAACACTACACCATACAGGGACAAGGAACACCTTTCTTCAACTAAAACATCTGTAGAGTTCATTTACTGAAACAACAGGATGATAACTACAACAAATAAACGATATAATTAATGGGAAAGGGGGACAGTAAAAACTAGACAATAGTTGGGACAAAAATATTAGCAAACTACATGAACAATGTCATATGATTACATTGATAGTAACGATGACAACATCATTCAAAGAATTTCAAGAAGGTTTAATTGAAAAATGAGAAGGGATAGGCCGGTTCCGTTTACCAGTAACAAACGTACGTGTTATCTTCATAATTGTCACGCGACGAATTGTACACGATAAATACATGCTTGCAATACCGCATGGGTAACCAGTACGGACTAGGGACATCTTAGTACCACCGGATATGAGGAGGAAATTGGATGGTAAGGAGCGGGATTGGTCGAGGTAAGATTAGTAGGAAATATGGCGGACGGTAAATTAGCTCAGACAAAGGACGTCGCATATATTAAAGAAACTCGTAAGATAGAGAGAAGGAAGTAATTAAGACAGTGATATGACCCATAAACAGCAACGTGCAAATGTAATATGAGTTTTATCATCCCGAAATCTGATCCAATTCTCGTTAGTTCGAGAAAGATGAATCAATAGTGTCATTTGTATGGTCATCCTAACACAAAGATATTCAAAAACAAGCTTATGTAAATTGTTCTTTTGGATAATAATGGTGTCGTGAACCCATTGTTATATATGTTCAGTCCGAGGACTATATGACCGAGGTAAGATGGTTATCGAGATGCTTGTTGAATTGGTGTTACTATGGTAACGAATAGTTATCTTCATCCGGTAAGGGAGACAGTTGAACCTTCTTCAAAGTTCATACGAAGTTCAACGATAGCACAACACGGGATCACTTCATCAGTACGAACTGATAAAAAATGCTATCATTATTTCAGTCACAGTAGTAGCCTGGCATGTTTGTAAACAAAAGCACTTGTGGTGTATGAATATCGCTATTCGCTTTTTGTGACGTCACAATTTTAGCGGGTGTTGTCCTGTAGGAGGATATATCTCCATGAGGGGTGAAAAGCTGAATCTTCTGACTTAAATGGGAGATACAAAATAAAGGATGGGAAGAATGTAGCTTATCAATGATTTAAATAATCTATTGAACCTTATTTGTTTTATGACAATTGCGAAACAAGTTCTGTCAACTTGTTAATATCAATCACTCTTGTTAGCTCAGATTGAAGTGCGTCTAAGGGGATCTTAGAGTGGGAGGAAACTGGAGTAAAAGGAGAAATCCCATTACTTATTAAGACTTATTAATGATTATTTGAATTAGATTTCTTAGGTAAGAACTTTTTCTTAACTTGGTCGGTGGAAACCTGAGGTTTAGGTGAGCTAAATGACGGGCGTGGCTAATGGTTTGTATAGCACGCTACATACATTTCGGTCTTACCTGTGATCAATATATCTGTGTACTAACCTTGACAAAGATCAACAAAAATAGATTCGAAACATAGTTAAAGTCTACGCGATCATATAGATTTATAGAAACGCATTCACGGCTTACATTTAAACAGTTCGAATTATTTTACATTGAAAAAAAATATACACAAATATGTCAATTAAATAATAGATGTCATCATAACCCACCTTCCCTCTACTATCAAATTGTTGATGATATTGTCTATACAAAACTTGACCAGTGCTTATAATAATATTATAAACAGTTGCATTACAACAAATATATACTTGTTATTTACTACAAATTAATATATTAATATAATTCACTTTAGTGTATATCAATGAAATACCACAATGTGATGTATTTTGTGTATACAATTCTTATTTTATTTACTAAATCAAAGATAAAATTCGATAAATCCTGTTAGACCTTTTAAAATATGTCCATTAGGTAAATCAAGGTACGTAACAACGAATATGGGAGGATAAATAAAGAAGACCTAGACTACCTATAAGCATTGATGTAACACTGTATACATACTCTCATGCAACGAATGTTACAAATACACCAAGGCCCACATATGTCTTCAACACCATAACTCACCTCGGCTTTGTATTGACACATACTTTAATAGAGCATAGCTTTAGAATTTAATCAAAGGCCACAATTGTTTAAAAATAATGCATTACATAATACGGTACGTTTGACTTTGTAAGGATATATATATATATATATTGTATTTTTGAAAGTATTTCTTTTTGTCTAACACTTACCGAGATTTGTTATATAACACGTGCTCTGGATTATCGATCCCCACCCACTTAAGTGCATATTTCCTTTCAATAACTTAAGCATTTTATATATTGCATTATTTCATCTATAAGTCTTTATGATAGCTTTGCACCTAGATCAGGCATTGTAAAATGTTCGCTATAAGCCTGTGTTGGTAAGTCATCAAATATACAGAAAATAGAGTAACTAGTATTGATAAAGTCATAACATTAGATAGCAAGTACACGTATTACCATGCGTTCTTGTATCGAAACAAAACTTACAACCTGTCTTTCAGCAAACATTGACTACACATTAACATTTTTATTCATGATAAGTAAGCTATAAAACGTACCGCATCCTCATTGCACAAACTTGGATCACAAAGGCGATACAAAAATGAAAAAAATAGTAGCTAAGAAGACACCAAATGAAAACGAAACCGATTATAAACTCTTTCATCTGCCGAACATACCAGGCTATTGGCATAGTGAACAACTGTTAGTTGGTGGTATCTCATAGACTAGTCTGTACAGCTGTTGATATATAAAGGTAACCTCAGGAATAACAGCATGTTTGTATTGCGATAAAACAAAATGGGTAACTAACTGTTGATATTCCCTTCTCTACATGTGATAAAACAAAATGGAAACAGTTGAATATCATGAGTATGATATGGCTTCATAGATGACTGCTGTGAAAGAGATGTTTATCAAGCTATTTCCATTTCCCTTTTCTTAGGGTTTACTAAAATTAGTATTCTGATTTTGTACCATGTACAATTTTCCCTGTGTTACTATAACATTGAATCAGTTACTTCAGTTTGACAATAGGTTGGTGACAATTTTAATTTACTGACATTATTTATATTGTCTAAATGGAACTTCGACTGCCCCGACACCTGCACTTCATTGTACGGTCTAAGACATTTAGGCTTTCCGGATAAAAGAGAACAACGTACAGACAAATTCCGGAGAGTGCAGACTGTTCCACAGTAAATATTGTGTAGTCACTTTGTGGAACCCTTCGCACGACTCTCCGTTACCCTATTACAGAGAGAACAAATCAGTCAATCAATCTGATATGTACGATTTTTTCCCGGTAACAAATTCAGTGAATGGGTATGACCGATTTGATCTCCGGTCCGGTTTCCGTTCCTGACGTCTACGGTAAATACGTGTACTAGCGGACAAGTTACTTCAATTAAACACAAAATATGCTTATACTGTACCTGTCATAGTAAATGTTATAATTTAAAGTCAATTTTGACCTCTCTCCCAAGTGAAATGATTTGTTGACGAGATTCGGCCTGGTATGACAAACTTGTTCCTTAACTGTACAGGTAAGTAATCAGCTACCTGTATGTTATCGGCCCTACCTGTACTGGTGATATAGGGCGTGGATCTAGGGATCCTAATGACTTACACAACAAACCTTGGCCCCATATAATAATGTATACGTATTGTGTAGTAAGGAAAATATCAGAAAAGAAATTCAAACCATTAAATAATCTTTGAAACACATTATTAATATACTGATGTCTTTGAACACAACATATTCTTAATAGATACAGAGAGATTGGTTATCAAGTACACTCACTTTGATAGATTCTTAATACTACGAATCGACTTATAAAACTTACATGTAGAATCTATTGACTGAATTATGTAAAACAGTGTTTGTACCGTTTTATATTTTGAGTGTATAATAAACACATGCATTTAAAAGCATGTACGTGGGTATTCAACAACTCGTGTAAGTGATTTATTAACTAATATACTCAGCTTTTATTGAAATACCTTGAATACTTTTCGTACCGAGTTACCTTTTCGGGAATTTACCAAGCACATTCTTTCAAACGCATATCTGTAAATGCGTGTTGTTGGCCATCGTAAAAGAGTAGGAATAGAAGAAGTATTTATCAAAATGTTGTTGACTACATAATTCATTGACACATATTAAATAATAATTAAATGACACAGATCACAGAGGGAGCTAGCTAGGGGACATGAGTTTTTAAAAGACGGGTTTCCACTTAATCACTTAATTATTTTAGAAAAGGTAAATTTATCAAATTAAATAGAAAAAAACAATGCAAACGTCATTTTTAATATACAGCTGTCATAGAATTATCAACATGACATATTGTGTCCCTGCCAATGTTGAAGAGAGCCGTTATAAATTGTCCGCTTTATCGTACCTGTTTATGAAATTAGGGCTTAGAACTTTTGAAATTTGAACAACTTGTTACTTGTCAACGTGCATTAGTCAAATGTCGTACAGCTCCGCCAGTTTGTATATAGAAAACCTTTTCTCTCGGTGTGTAACTTTCCATTCACCTCCACCCGTCATATCGCCTCACTGATATGCTGTGAAACGCCGTCAATGTTATCTTATAAGACCTCACTCACAAAACTAATATACAGCCTGATAAATTAACGGGAAATGGCAACACACGGGTCAAGAGTTTGAATATCTACTTTATACAATTGAATTTACATTCAAACTGTAATCAGTTAAATACTAACCACATGTATACGACACAGGTATGGTACATGTATGTATGGTATACGTTTGGTACGCTGTCAATCTAGCGATCATCAAACCGCTACCATAAGAATCGCCTTGTGCTACTTCTAGGGGTAGGAAAGCTAAGGGCACTACCTCACCTGTGAGACCCGTGATATCACTAACAGACTGTGGACTAAAGTATTACACGTACAATCGCTAGCACAGAGGACGTAGATAACATTAAAACGATGGAATGGTCATTAGGAGATGTCGGGCTCTTTGATGTCTGTTAAGATACAAGTTTATTGCTGTTTAGTATCAACAGAAAAAGACATGCACGGTTTAAGGACGTAATAACAAATTTCAACCAATAGTATGTGATACATAAAAATGCTTCACATCTTCCCTAGTGGTTGTACCGAACAGAATATGTTATTTAAAGAGTGGAAATTTGGAGATTGTATTTAACCATGGTATGGGATGTACAAAAGAACGTTTACAGCTCGTGCCAGGCACCTGTCTGCTGGTGATAGGGTTTGTACTAACGATAACCAGTGTAGCATCTGCTCACTGGTGTCATTCAGAAGACAAGACTGTTTATATTGGACTTTGGGAAATATGTTTCCTCGTGAAAGCATCGGATGTACAATGTTTCGAGTTCCGTGAGCGGGATTATACACCTAGTAAGTATAATACCATTAACAGAAATATGAAAAAAAATGTTAATGCAGCGGAAACCAATCAATTAATGTCATATTGTCATACAAATACATTGCACAATATTTGTTACACGTTGTCATATAATATTGCCATGATTGTATTCATAAGACCATTGTCACTCAGCAATCCATTGTGTCATCCTGCGATATGTTATCTTACTCTAATACACCATGTCATGTTGTAATTCATTGTCCAATATTGTAATGAAATATCATACTATAACACATTGTCATAATATAACACATTGCCGTACTGTAATAAATTGTTACTTTATAATATGATGTCATACTGTTACAAATTGTGTCACTGTAATCCATTATATTGTAATACTCACTGTCAATCATTTAAGTTATATATTTGATACATTGTTAACAGGGTTTTGTTATTAGACAATGCAAGTGATAGTTAAGTGTAATGATGTATTATGTCATGTCGTACGATAAACCATTGTTAAGCTTTCATCAATTGTGCTATACTGCATTATAAAATATCATATATACAATAAGCCACACGGTGAAACAATGTGTTAAAATGTTTTACAAATATACAGTGTCTCATAACTCTCATTAAACTAGGTTATAAATGAATCCCTATATAAATATCCTCTTGATCATATTTTTCCCTGGAAAAGGATGACATATTTCGTTGCCGTTCTATAAATTCATATCAGTTAAACCAGATACTTTGACCTTTTTCTCCTACAAACGATTTTTAGATGTGTTTTTTTTTTATATATTTTTGTTTATGTTTTTGTATTGGGTTCTTTAAAACTTAATGAGTTCATTAGCACATTAAACAACCAAACATTATATGTTAACAGCCATAGTACTACAAACAACAATGAAGTAATATATAAACAGGCCTTTGGTATTGTAGACTACCAATACAATAACATTTAACAGTGCGTTAGTACTGAAAATAACAATGAAGCTATAAGTTAACAAAAGTTCTTTAGTACTGTATACATGTCAACAGCCGGTTAATGTTTGAACAACTATAAAGTTATACTCTTATAGTCCGCTAGTCCTCTATACAACAAAAAAGTTATTAGTTAACAGTCGGTTAGTAACATAAACAACTATTAAGTGATTTGACGACAGTCCGTTATCATTGTAACAACAATAACACAACGGTAATTATTGTTTTAGTATATATCAATTACTTTCCGTTTTTTATACCGATCAGGTCATGGTACAGTTACATTATGGTATATGGTTTAGTATTTTACTTTGTAGAATAGGTGTTTTAAAATGTAAACTGTTTAATCCACCTTTAATGTACTTTTTGAAATTGTGAGCGAGTAATTCTCCTATAATTTATATAACATTTTTTCTGTATTTCATTTAAATGTAACTCTAATTATCGAAATATACATAGAAAAATAAAACGCCATTCATCGATACGTTTCCACGTATTTTCACATATTTTAGCGTTTTAGACGGAGCATGTGTTTGTAACAATAATCTATATAAGACTTGTCATTTTGTTGGAAAGATTCGGGAGAGCAGACTGAACTAGGCAACCACATCCAGTGAGATAACTTGCATAGCATCTCATTCGTTCGCTGCTTAACATAATTACATGAAAATTGTGTAACTATCACAAAGAGAAAATACAATACGTTTTCACAGAATGCATCCGTGCATGGTTCTTTAAAAATTACATTGTAAGCTACAATTTATTTAATTAACAGACCGTTTAAGTTTATAACATATATAGTTTAGAGCTTTAAAGATTGCTTTTGATGAAGAGCGAATACCAGATGTGGAAGCAGGGTAATATCAAATAATACTAAAAAGGCCATTACAAGAGTCTGTGTGGTTGTATCCGTGGAATGTACATAAATCTCTAAAAGTAACAATTCCAATTGACTTGTCCATGGTAAGAAACATACTGTCTTTGAAGAATATGATATTACATGTACTTCTGTTCATAGGACTGGTCCATGGTCGGACACAGATTGTCTTTTATTACACGTTTTTTTTTCTTTTTATACCAAGATATATTGTATATGCGGTATACAAATATTCACCTAAAAACCGCCATGTTGCATTCAAGTGTATCCAGCATAATCAATGAATCACATATATGATGTTTGAATTACTATGGTCGTAATCTGAACGATTCCATGCCTATAACGAGATAATTTTTATGTTCCCTGAATTATTTCACAAACACCAAAACATACACTAAGATTTGCCTAAAGTAAACTAATATATTCGCTCTTGAAGTCTGTTATAAATCTGTTTAACTACGTATGAAGTTACCGAATATGTCTGATGACACGAGCAAGTTTCGTTCATCCTTACACACGGGGCCGTGTACAAAAGTTTCTTCAGTTCGGTAACAAATCGTATGCTTTAATGTAAAGGTAAACCCAGCTGTTCACCGACACTCTAGACTAATGCCATTCACATGGGGCATTTAGCGGAAATGCACAATGATATGCGTGTTTGTTGATTTGATTCGTTATTGTTGTATTATACAACAGAGTCGTGTACAAACCACACGATAACTATATGACCTCGAGTGCATTCAAGCTAAAACCCCATATAGTATGATGCTCTGATAGTTTTATCAGCAAGTTCCAATACAACAAAGGTAGCCGTTTTACAGCTTGACCTAACTGTACATTTAGGATAACTATTGGTAGTAATCACCTACACTTGAAATGTTATTGTTCTCTACATGGCGATGTCCTGATAGAGGAACAAAACTTTGTCAAACCTTTTATTTCGCATAACAATAAGTGTCACAGCAAACGTTTTAAAACAATTAATTTAAAATGTTTTTTATAACGTGTTATCACTTTGATGTTGTTGTTTACAGGCTTACTGTACTTAAGTTACCTCAAACAATGGTTTTGGACTACATACTTCTTTGTTAAGAATATTCCGTTTTGTATTCATTAGCATCTTATCGTGTCATGTAGAAGAGTACAGAACTGTTCTTTATTCACAATAAGATTCGTCAGCTCATCAAACGTGTTATCATCGGCATTCAATAACAACCACCAAGGTATATTAACGGACATTGATTCAAATATAATTTAAATAGTTTAGAAGAAAGCTGTTTAGGGCATGCACACAATGTACTGGATATACAAATGTTTCTTTTCAAACCATCTCCTCTATTTTGCAGTTATAATATTCATCACCAGTGCTTTGTGTGTGATTGGCGCCATATTTGACTTTGTTGCTGTACTATGGGGTGTGGCTGCCATTTTCCAGAAGAAAAAGCGTGCATTCAAATGGACAAAGAAAGCGGGCATCATGGCTGCTTTATCAGGTACAAAACAGCAGATTTAGTTTCTCTACAAAACAGTACACAGGGATATAATAAAACATATAGCTATGGATAATGTAACTCAGAATGTCTACAAAAGAATATTGATCAAACGGTATAATGAATGACGGTAAAGAGGTCAGGGTATTCTGTCGTTCGGCAGATATGCACGTACCTAAACCATTAAGGGAAATAGGATGTGATATGATATTTAAAATACTTGGCAATTTTTGTGATATCATCAGCAAAATAATAATCAATAAATAAAATTAGTACACGTAAAACTACTGTAATACCAGTCGAGTTTGCAAATCCTTAAAGACAAGTGTTTGATAACTGACATGCCTCAAACTGCTTCAATGATAATTGTATTATTTTCTAGATGTGTTGGTGGTCATTGCTGTGTGTCTATACGCAGCTTCATATGAATCTGTCCACTATCAAAAGATTCCAAGATGGACAGTCGGTACTGATGTTAACCTTGCTTGGTCCTTTTATGTCGCTTGCGGAGCAGCGGTGACCATTCTTCTAGGGGCGACATTGTCCATCACCATGGCGCTGCAATCTTCACCTATTTCAACTGTCCATGTGACACCGATGACAGCACACAGCCCATCACCTCTAATGCACCCACCACCAAGCTCCCGAATCCCATCCCCATTCAGACTGCGTCCTCATGCACCCTCGCCATTACCATTTTCCCGAGCTGCATTTCAGACCCCGAGGATGAACCATTCGCCCGTGTTTCCTTCTTGACGTAAAGTACGATATCTGTGTGTACCAGAGGCTGTTTGTTTTATAATTCAGTGCCAATTCGTCTTGCCAGCTAGTGTTATACCATCAACATTGTATTAAACATGGATATGTCATACCAAGTATTTTGTAGTGCTGTATTTTTTTTCGAGTTTGTTTTCTCTGGTGGGTGCTGTAGAGAGTTTCAGTGAAAGTCGTTTATTAAGAAAGTCACAACAAACTATTACTATGATGTATGGTGTGAAATGTTCAGAAATCGTCCCGATCTGTTATATTATAGGGCAGTTCATCAATATATTGGACCCAATCCCTTATGGTCTCTAACGT